>PISX010016621.1:0-45844 GCA_004024625.1 Mellivora capensis
CATCATCATCATCATCATCATCATCATCATCATCATCGGGCTCTCTGCTCAGCAGGGAGCCTGCTTCCCCCTCTCTCTGCCTGCCTCTCTGCCTACTTGTGATCTCTGTCTGTTGAATAAAAGTAAATAAAAAACCTTTAAAAAAAATAATTGTTTTGGACTTCTTTTTATGAACAGGTGTCAGTATTTCTGGGATAAATATATGCTGTGTGTCTGTGCTTCCAACTTTACATTTTTCCCTCCTCAAAACAAACTCATAACTAATCCTCTTTCAGTCTTTATGTGAAATTTCTAACTGCCTAAAAGAGATTATCATAAAGAAAAATAAAGATAAGTTCTTGTATTTATAAAGTTAAATTTACATTTACCATGGTTAACAGTTTGTTACTATAGAACAGCCTTAAAAATAAGGTTAAATAAAATTAAATGGAGGAATGAAATAACATCTTGAAAATTCAAATCACCCATCAGTTTCTAAACTGATAGTTATCTGTGTATTAGCATAGTTATAGAAAGATATTTAAAATATCAACATCACTTACCTTGCTCAACAAAATTAACTATTTTGTGTATTTACACACTAATATATATAGTACCTGCTTAGATTTTTTTCTAAAAGGATTATAGAAATTTTACAGTTCCTAATTTCTTTTTTTAAATTTTTTATTTTATTTTTTTTTAAGATTTTATTTATTTATTTGACAGACAGAGATCACAAGCAGGTGAAGAGGCAGGCAGGGAGGTGGGTGAGGAAGCAGGCTCCCCGCCGAGCAGGGAGCCCGACTGGGGGCTCGATCCATGGACCCCGAGATCATGACCCGAGCTGAAGGCAGAGGCTCAACCCACTGAGCCACCCAGGTGCCCCCAGTTCCTAATTTTCAAAGCTCTGATAATCTTGTACCTACTAAAACCTCACAATAACTTTGGGTATAACTCAATGTACCAGTGATAGTGTTTACCCTCAAGAGAAGAAACTATAAAACAATCTAGTTTTAGATCTTTATATAAAAGATCAATAAATTGGGGTGCCTGGGTGGCTCAGTGGGTTAAAGCCTCTGGCTTCGGCTCAGGTCATGATCTCAGGGTCCTGGGATGGAGCCCCGAATTGGGCTCTCTGCTCAGCGGGGAGCCTGCTTCCTCCCTTCTCTCTCTCTGCCTGCCCCTCTGCCTACTTGTGATCTGTCAAATAAATAAATAAAATCTTTTTTTAAAAAAGATCAATAAATTAATTCATTTTCCAGTATGAATTAATATTTATTAATTTTCTATTTGTGAATTTTCTGTATGAAATTACTAGTTAGGCCCTTCCTGATCAATAAGTCTAGAGAATCTGTTGATTATCAGTAGATCCTTGGGGAAAAACACAACCATACAAAATTCTATTTTAAGAATATTGAAAATAAAATTGGGAAAGTGTGGAGCAAAAAGTTTACCAACAGGGTTATAAATTTAATAGGCAAATAGAAACTATTTAATGCCATCTCCCTTCAGAGTACTTTGATCTGTATTAAAAGTTCTAATGTTTCCTTTTGTTTAATTACATACTTTGTTTCTATAGTAACTCTAAAGCGTATAATCCGTTGCAATATTCCTAAGCCTTTTACATGGTGACTTCTTTTCAGTTGGTAAACAGTAATAACAATATAATCCTAGTTTAGAACTTCATCTTCTTCCTGAAGATCCCTTAATTAGTACGCAATAGAATTAAATGCAACTGCAGTCTCACTGTATGAATTTGAATAATTAGAAGAAAAAAATACAAATTCTAAACCAAGTACCTTAGTTTTCTAGGAATTTACTGCCACCTTCAGGTTTTAATCAAAATGCATTAGTACTATAGCTTTTACATTTCTAGTAGAGAGACCCTGGTTAATGCAGTAGAAATATTAACATTATTTTCTGGTTTTGAAGGCAAAGTGCTCTCTAACTTAGATTGCAGTACAAATGTCTTTCATGAAATGTGCTTTCATTTTGTCTTGTCTTTTATGATTCTGCTATAACATGTAATTGAAAATCAAAGCCTACAGTTTGTTTTATCAGTCATTATAACTATAATTATACACTGCGAGCTCCTAGAAGACTGTCCAAAATATACGTAAGGATCTTTAGGTTAAATCTAATGAAAAACCCTTCAACAAAAAACTGTTTTCAGTGTTCCATGTATTGATGCCCTCCAGCCAAAGACCACCCTGAACTTACCTATAATTGACAAGCTGGGTCTCTTGCTCCTTTCAGTGAGGGAACATACACCATATAGGACTGTGGGTATCTGAGAAAGAAGGTATTTTAAAAAGGACTTACAGGATTGTACTGTATTAGGGGAGTTTTTTGGTAGGGCTCAAAAAAGTGTCAGGAAGCGGGGGCAATCCTGACTGAGCATCTTGATTAATCTTATTTATAAGACAGGAGGAATGAAATGAGGCCAAAGATGTAATTTGATAAAGCAGCAGCAGTCAGTCATATTAGCAATAGGGAGAGGTTTCCTATTTTTGTTGTCTGCAGACTGATCTTGTTTCTCTCTAGACTTAGACAAGCTTGTGAGGGGGAGAAGGTCTTGGGTTTTTTTTGTCTCGCTTCATCACAATCAGAGTGGCCTTGTTTAAGGTTGGTGCTTTATAAGGCTGTTTGAAGTTCAACAGGAGAACTCCAAGGCCTAGCAGTGAATGCCAAGCAGTTCCTAGTTTTCTCTTTCTCACATATACATTTGCAACTCTATCAATATTCTTATTTTTTGCTCCTTGAATTTGTGGTGAAATTACAAAAGTTTATTATAATTTTTGAGATGAAAATCAACAGAATATGAAGCCCTGGCATTTGTGATAAATGTTGCAAGAGTCAGAAACCTAGCTTAAAAAAATAGCAAAAGGGGAATTTATTAGAAGACTCATGTGACATGAGAAAGATCGTAGTACAGATGGAACGTGAGTCACCTGGAAGCAGGAAGTCAAACACCAGGAGACTACCTGTCTGACCTCCGTCTGTTCAGCAACCTGTGTTGTCTTTCTACACAGGACAGGAAAATTAATTGCCTGTAATTCCCAAACTTTGTTGTTTTCCCAGTTTCAATAGGAGAGGGAGATGATTTCTATTTCCACAGCTACAGCTTGAAAGATCCCAGCAAAGAGATCTAACCGAGCAGCCCGAGTTACATGCCCACCTTGTCTAAACAACTATAACCAAGACTGGCAGACCATGAGAGAAATGTGTGCTCTAGTTGGAGCCACATCGTTGGGGGAAAAGCCTTTCTTGGAAAAAGTGGAACTGCAGTGCCCTGCAGACCGAAGAATTGAGGTCCAGCAGGGAGTAAAATAATAATGATGATGATGATAATAATAATAATAATAAATTCTGGGTTTTAGAAATATAACATTTGCTATAAAGAAAAAGGGCAAGAAGACCAATTAGGCCATCACAATCATCCCCATAAAATATACTAAAGGCTTCAGTTAAGGCAGCATCTGGGACATAGGACAAATGAGGGTGATTTCAGAAAATGTTTCAGAGTTAAAATCTATAGGACTTGATAATTAGATATAAGGAATCAAAATATGTTAATGGCCCTTACCTAGGATTTATCGTCTTCTAAGCACATGGTATGTATTAATTCATTGAAACCTCACAACCTATGGAACATTTAAAATTATTATTTTCATTTTCAGATGAGGACATTTGGAGGCACACGAAGGTTAAGAAATTGCCCACGGTCATACAGCTGGTAAGTTGCAGAGTTCACACACACTTAGTCTTGCTCTGAAGCCCATGAGTTTAGTTGGCTGCCATAGCATGCCCAGGGCCTGAACTGGGGGGGACAGCAGCATGAATCAAGGGTGGGAAGAGAGGAGGAATACAACTGGGGTTGGCGGAGGGACGTGAAGAAGAGGTAGTATTTCATTTGTATGTGTGAAGTTCAAAAAGTGTGACCAGCAGCTGGAGATGCTCCACAGGTAACGTGCAATATACACTGTGGATGAGAGCAGAGATTTAGGTTTGGGATTGTCAGAAGACACATGGTAGCCGAAGTCGATGAAGGGAGGCAGAACTCCCCAAAGGGCTTGAATGAGGGTCATCATGCCGCCTAAAGAAAAAATAAACACACAGAGAAGGTGGAAGAAAAAATTAATTATCACCAGAATCAGTGTTTCTGGGGTAAGGAGAAATAGGCACCCTTGTATACTGTTACTGGGAATGTAAATTGGTACAATCTATTTGCAGGGAAATTCGGCAAGATCTAAAAATATATAAAATCTCTTACCACTTAACCAAGCAATTCTGCTTAAAAAATATACTCTTTCCCAAGGTCAAAATGTTATGTTCAAGAGTATTCACTTCAGCCTTGTTTGATAAGAGAAGAAAAAAGGAGAGGAAAAATCTAAATGTTCATCAGTTCCATACCATGGACTTCCATGTGGTTATTCCATAAAATGAATACCATGCAGTCATTTAAAAGAATGAGGTAGATCTCTGGGGGCTGACAGGGAATGATCACCAAGACATGTTATATTAAAAAAGGATTGTGGTATCTGCGCGGTTCAGTCAGTTGTGTCCGACTCTTGATTTGGGCTCAGGGGCATGAGATTGAGCCCTGGGTCAGGCTCTGTGCTCAGTGCAGAGTCTTGCTTGTCTCTCTCTCTCTCTCAAATAAAAAAAAATTTTAAATTTTAAAAATTAAAAAGGAAAGAAAACAAGAAGTGCAGCAGAATATACATCCTGTTTATTTAGTATAAATAATAGGTCTTGCTATGCCATATTTTATTTACCTGCAGAAAAACAACTAGTATAGGGCTACAATCTTACAGAATCTTTTGAAGCTCAAAATGGAGGTAGAAAAAGAGCAATTCGGAAAACCAGTTGAGTACGGGAGGCATCTTGCAGGCCGAGTGACCAGAGCACAGCCTCTCCTCCTGCCTTGGCGTCTTGCTCAGAGAGGGGTGCTCTGCACCCTGGTGCTGAGAATTCCCTTGAGCAGCTGCACCAAGAAGAGGGAGAGGAGAGCTCTAAAGAAAGGGAAGGTGGGTGAGTGAGCTCCCCCTCCTATATGCCAGAGGACCCCCAACAGAACCCTTGGGCATAAGAGGGTGCAGCCCAAGATGGTGTAGGAAAGACCCAAACCAAGTTGGCCCTTGTGTAGTGGGACACCGTTATTATATATACACATATATAATTATAAAATATAAATTAACCCCATGGGGTATAAGCTTCAAATCAAAAATTGCTGTAGTCAATAAGTAATTTTAACAGTTCCTAAATAAAGTCTTTTTTTAAATCAGTTTTCCTTAATAAGTTTAGTTTCCTTAGATGTACTTAAGCATAATATACTGAAATCATAAATTTATCCTCAAACAAGCAAAAGTACCTGACTGTTTTTGTCATTAACAATGGCATTTTTTAATTAGTTTAATAATAAGTGAAGTAGGGTATTTCTTTTCCTATCCCTCTAATAGCAGATATTATTTAGCCTCTGCTCAAGGATCTGGTTTTCTAAGCAGTTTAAAATAAACTGTAATCTTTCTGGTAGAGATGGAAAGCTACCATGTGGCCTGCTTCTGGACTAGAATTATGACAATTCTGTCCTCAAAAGAATGCAACAGTGTGCTGGCAAGGTCACCCACCTCAAAACTATATCAGACACAGGAAAAAAGATAAGGAGAGGCAAAGTAAACTTTAAAGACTTTAAAGACTGTTACTACATAATGTTTTCCTTTGACCTTTAATAATAAAATGTCTTTGAAAGAGAATACATTAGCTTCAAGTTTAGGAGCAAAGAAATTTGAAACTTACAGTTGCTTCCTAGTGATAAATGGATAGATGGATGGATGAATGGATGAATATAGGTGGGTGGGTGTGTGGGGAGAAAAGGAGAGAGAGATAAACACACATTTTTTCAGAAAGATTAGCAACTTGAGATAAAAATCAACTCAGTTTTAGAACACTCTAAAAAAATTATGTCATAGTATTTTGCCTCTCATACCTTGGGAAAAACCTCATGACCAGAAATTCCTAATATATGATGAATTTATAAAGAGTAAACACAATAGAATTCTTACATTATGTTCACCTTGTTTTGAACATGAAAATATTAAATAACAACATTCTGTTTATACATCAAATACAGTTCCTGGCACATGGCAAACATTAAAAATTACAGTACTACCACTGGCTGCCCATGCATCAGGGCCCGTTCTGGTCCAATAAACTGGCCAGAGAGGGAAAGCCTACAGCACAGAAAGAACATAAGAGGGGTAAGTGGATAAGGCCTGCACAGCCCAGTAATGGGAGGTATCTGGGTCAGCAGGGCGTCAGGGGAAAAAAAAAAAAAAGTCAAAATGAAGATGATAGCAGTGTGTCCAGCACAATGCCAGAAAGGGGATACCCTCACCAGAGAGCTAATGACTCCAATTTCACCAAAACAAGTATCCTGATCACAAGGTTGCTTTCACACAGATTTTCCTAGAAGGAGAGAACTGACTTGAGGAGTCAAGTCTCCTTCTCAATTATACTTACCAATTTAAATTATTAAACTGACACTTGGCTGCCCCTTCAAACCTCTGTGAGTTGGTCAGCCTAACCTCCCCAGAGCTGTCACCTTGGGGCATGTTACCAGTCTGTTAGGGCTACGGTAACCAAATACCACAGACTAGGAGGCTTCAATGACAGAAACGTTATTTTCTCACAGTGCTGGATATTGGAAGTCCAGGATGAAGGTGTTGGCAGATTTGGTTTCTTCTTAGGTCTCTCTTCTTGGCTGGCAGGTATTGACCTTGCCCTGTCCTCACACAGTCTGCTCTGTATGCCCATGTCTGATGTCCAAATTTCCTCCTATCGGTCAGATTGGATTAGGGTCCACCCTAAAATGATCTCATTTTAACTAATCAACTCTCTAAAGACCCAGTCTCCAAATATAGTCACATTCTGAGGTGCTGGGGGTAATGGCTTCACCATATTAATTTGGTGGAGGTGGGAGGCACAGGATATATAAATAAAGTTCAAGTTTTTGTGCCTGTGAAGTAAAGAGCAAGACTGGGCCACAGTGACCAATAGGGTAAACTGCCTCAGTTAATCCCGCCTGACCTACCAGCCACAATTCCTATAGCTCATCCATAAAGACAATATAAGGAATATGCATTTTTCCCTAACCCTGTTATAAGCTTTCATTTAAAAAAAATTTAGATTTCCTTATCTTTAGCAATTAAAATAGTTTATATTTCAGTTTGGCATGGGACTACATAAGTCCTAACTAGTATATTCATCCTGCATCTAGTGTATTCATCTACTAAAAAAGTAGAATTTTTTACCTTATAAATTCATTTAAGTTCAGTTTTAGTGTACTGAACTTACTGGGTCCACAAATGAAATCTTCAAAATAACAGCCAATACCCCTGTTTTTCTTTTCAAATAATAATCAGTGAGGTGTACATAGTTCTCTGAGTGGTGTTTGAGTTCTGAGTACCAATGTGTATTTCAGAACAGCCTCAGGAAGGCTGCAATGAGAAGTGCTCAGGGCTCAGGCTGCCAATGAGAGAAAGGGCCAGAATGAGGAGTGTGCTTTTTTTTTTTTTTTTAAGATTTTATTTATTTGTTTGACAGAGAGAGACACAGCTAGAGAGGGAACACAAGCAGGGGGAGTGGGAGAGGGAGAAGCAGGCTTCCTGTGGAGCAGGGAGCGAGCTGTGGGGCTCGACCCCAGGACCCTGGGATCATGACCTGAGCTGAAGGCAGGCTTAATGACTGAGACCCCTAGGTGCCCCGAGGAGTGTGCTCTTAGTTTACTAATAATTATTAGTGATGCACTGGATTCGTGATGGTTGGGGTATTTTTTTAATGGAAAGTGGCAGGAAGGGGTGGGCTGATTATGAAAAACTGGGAGCTTTGGCAAGAAAGGCCCTAAACTGATCCTAAAACAGAGGCTAATTATAAACATGACAAGACCAGCAACAACTGATAATATCACACTTCACAGATTCTAACAGTCCTCCTAATCCTTTTGACCAGAGTCTGATGACATAATGCCAATATAAAATACAAAAATATTTATAAATTTATTTTACAATACTTTAGAGATGATTATAGTTAAATGTTTCCAAAGTAAATGCAACCAATCATAGTTTGTAAAATTAAGATTTTCTATTTAGAATTTCACAACATATGCAGTACATTTTTATTAAAGTATAACATATGTGTATATTTTAAAATTAAGTATAACTTGGCCATCTTGAATACCTAAATATACTCCCAGTAGAGGTTGAACCATGGTGTAGGGAAGCAGAAATATTTGTTCAACACTCCAACTCTCTGTACCTATTAATGTAAATTGGCTGAAATCATTCTTAGAAGTGGACAGGTTATAAAGAACTTACACACGAGTAATTCAAGACACTACAAATGACACTCAAACACATCTTTTTATTATATACTAAATTTAAAAATACAAATCTTATTAAAAATGCTTATGAAACATTGTATACATAAGTACTGTCAAATACTACAGGGTTATGACATTATGTACATTCGCTAAGGTTAATTAGAAACAGAACAAAGTATATAACTTTGTTGATAACGAATTTCAGAAGTCAAATATTTTAACATTTGGCAACTGTGAAGTAGTGATCTGCACAGAAAGATGTTTGCAGAGGCAAAATAGTAAGAAAACAAACGGAATAATGCAGAGATTCCTGCCATATGTGTTAGTAAGTAGCTCTCTTCCTCATCCTCCTCAGTCTCATTATAACAGAAATTAAAGTGCACAAGACCACCAGGAAAACTTGATTTGGTTGTACCCTAATATATACTACAGCCAATTGTGCTGCCATATTGAGGGTTTCAATTCTTTGTACTGTTCCTGAGGTTTTTAGAAGTTAATTTTGCATGTGGCTAAGGGAAGAGAGCCCAATACTTTCTAAATTGCACCAAGTGGCCTTAAAGTGTAGAAACACCAAAGAGAAAAATACTAATTCTGGAATAGATTCAAGAACATTATCCCTGTCTACTTTGCCCTAGGAATAAAGTAAGAACCTGTTTTACCTCTGGAAAATGCTTACTAAAAATCTGTTTCAGAAGGCCAGACATGAACAGCACGCACCACAAAACCGTCAGTTACTACGCACCATATATACACGGCATCATGAATGCCTTGCCCTCAAAAGGCTCACGAGAAATACGGGTAAAGCATATTATTACTCGACACTAATTTTACTAATTAACATTAAGTACAATTTGTAAAAATAGGTCACCACCATACTATCAAGGAAGAGAAGGAAAGCTGCTACTCTACAAAAGTGCTCCCTTTAGCTTTCAAACCCAATAGCTTCATTTTGGGTCAAACAAGATTGTAAAGAAAGGCCATCAGTTCTAAATAAGCTGATGATGCCATATATACATACTCACGTACATATGTTTAAATTTCAATTCTCATTTAACACTAATGTACTAGTACAAACCATTTATAGGAAACATTTTATCAGGCTTATTTACAAACACCATGAGTGACAAAGATATGGAAAATCAAAGAAATTGCAGACAAACATAGCCATTTAGCAACATAGTTCACTAAAGATAAAACGGATTTCCATAATGTTTTTAAAAAACAAAGAAAAAATTTTAGTAAGAAATCCCTACTATATATACCTGTTGGTCACTGGACCTAAAAGGCAAATAAATGTAATGATCATGATTAAATTTTTATTACGGTCTCATTGACATATCGATATGAGGTCTACTTAGAGTACTATCTATAAGTACAGTCTCTCATGATTTGGTGAGAATATTAAGTTATTGAATACATTTTTAACTCCCATGGCACATCACACTTGATAACACTAATAAGGTAGCTTTAGATAACAGTTAAATCATGATTATGAATGTTTAATTGAATATTTTCCTTTCTGTAGCTGTGAAATGTAAAGCTTAGATTTGCTTCCATCAGGCCTCTTAAACCAAACTTCATCATGGTTAATTGTTGTAATTACAGCACTAAAAAGGGGGGGAGAAAAAGGAATGAATCAATGAATTGCAATACGCCTCTGCCACTCATTTTAGAGTACTCGCCATAAAACCAAAATAGTTGGACTGCAAGAGTAGATTCAGGTATATAATTGTCATTTACCACTAGCAGCAGGGCATGTTGTCGAAAACATCACATTCAGCAACACTTAAGAGAAAATCTCCTTTCTTTCCTTAATAGAATTGGTCATATTTACTATTAGAAGTATTAAATGCACATTGTTCCTACTATATCCCCACCCCACCCCACCCCCCAAAAACAAGTGGAGCTAAAAAACACTAATCACATAGTATTACACCTCCAATTTATATCAGCTCTGGCTATAGGAAATCTTGTCAGTGTTTTAATTTTTTTTTCAAGTGCTTTATTTTTTCAGAGTATGCACTTAAGTTTTTATTTAAATTCTAGCTAGTCAACATATAGTGTAATACTGGTTTTAGGAGTAGAATTTAGTGATGCATCATTTACATGTAACACCCAGTGTAGGAAATCTTAGAAATACCAATGCCTAATTCCCAGTGTCACACCATCTATGGTACTTCTATGGATTCTTTTTGACACTACTTATCTTTATGTAGAAATATTTTTAAAAATAGATTTGTGTTTAATACTCTTACTTCATTTCTTTTTAAATCATACTTATACTAAGTAGTCAGTAAAATGTCTTAAAAGCGGTAAGATAAAGCAAAGAATCTAGGGGTAGCACATAGAACCTAGAAATTAGCTCAGTCGGCTTCTATGAGGAAAGTTACTGTACACAATGCTCCTAGTATCATAAAACTTTACAGATGAAATTATAGTCTAAGTAAATCTACTGTATTTGGAAAGTGAGCATTCTTCCCTAAATACAAACACTGCATTTACCATTCATACCTAGAAAAAGATACTTTCTTAGTATGGAAGGCTACCAATCTGAGAGAAATAAATCCTAAACTACTGAAGGAAAAAAAACAGTGATTAGCATTAATATTTTCCAAAGGCTACAATCAGATAAAATTTTGAAGGCTATCGGGTAGCTGGCTCAGTCAGTGGAGCATGTGACTTTTGATCTCGGGGCTGTGGATTTGAGCCCCATATTGGGTATAGAGATTACTTAAAGAAATAAATCTTTAAAAAGAAAGAAAAGAAAAACTTAGAAGGCTATACAATTATAGAAAAGTTATTTAAGCTTAGACAGATTGAGTCTTTTAAAAGGCAGCTTTCAGTTTTCAAGTTATACTATAACTCTTAAGGCTCTCTTGAATTTTCCATTCCTTTCCTAGTCTAATTAATACTCTTTGTATCCAAAACACTGTAACACACCCAAAAAACTTAATGATCAGTATATCCAGCCAAAACTCGTAACAGTCTGGTGTAAAGATCATAATATTAAAATCCTAACAATTCATCTACTGTAAGAACTAACAAATGGGACCACTTACCTGGGCTAAATAATTCCAACATTTCCTCTTGTGTTAACATTTGTGCTCAAGAACTTACTATGTGACGTTGGTCTATAAATATTAACACTGGTGAACACACAAT
The DNA here is from genome assembly GCA_004024625.1 of Mellivora capensis. NCBI lineage: Eukaryota > Metazoa > Chordata > Mammalia > Carnivora > Mustelidae > Mellivora > Mellivora capensis. The sequence continues at coordinate 11,522 of PISX010016621.1, forward strand.
CTAACTAAATCATATGCCAAGAGAAAAGAAGGAACCACAGGCAACTAATGGTGCATTATGAATACACTACATTATTATTGACAATAATGTTGTAAATACTGAGCAATGCTGAAATGATCATTTTTACCTTGTAGGACATTCATCTTTTTTATCAATACATATTGTTTGTCCACGTATATACCATTCACCATCATAATATAATCTTCCTTCTTCAGATCTAGCACTGTGCAGATGTTTCTCCAGTTTCACAGGTGCTAAAGGGATCAGTTCAAAAATTGTTATATTAATAAGACATTGTCAGAAAAACAAAACTGCAGAACATTAAGAAGTAACACCAATCCACGCATATATGTGAAAAAAACACTAAAAATATTTCTTAGATAACAAATGTAAATCTAATAGAAATAAGAGAGGAGTGCCTGGGTGGCCCAGTTGATTAAGTGTCTGCCTTTAGCTCAGGTCATGATCCCAGAGTCCCAAGATCAAGTCCCACAGCAGGCTCCCTACTCAGCGGGGAGTCTGCTTCTCCCTCTGGTGCTGTCTTGCTTTCTCAAATAAAATCTCTTTTTAAAAAAAAAAATGATCGGCCCAGATCATGATCCTGGGGTCCTGGGATCGAGCCCCCTGTCGGGCTCCCTGCTTAGCAGGAAACCTCTTTTCCCTCTCCCCCTCTTGTGTTCCCTCTCTTGCTGCCATTCTCTCTGTGAAAAAAATAAATAAAATCTTAAAAAAAGAGAGGGAATTTAATTTCTTATATTTCTTGTATAATTAACTAAGTTTTAATATAACGACAAAATGAAGTTATAGAATGTACAATAAATCGTCAGTTAACTACACAAGTGCCAGAAGGGGAAGCAGGTGCATTATCAGTTACTAGTGCCAATTTTAAATAGGATTTTAACATATTGTATTTCCAGGAGTAGTGTTCACTGATGAAATGTAACCACTGATGGGGGCACTGTTTAATATGTGGATAACTTAACAACCCTTATTCAACCAGTCCCCACAGAGAAGATTGCTGAACTTGGATTAAATGACTTACGTTCTGTTTTCACTCTGTGTGGACCCAGTGTAGCCATTGCCTTAATTAAAACAAGAAGAAAGGCATTGAGTTTATAGACTGAAAGCACATTTTGGGATCTATTTAATGTCTACATTACCGATGACCTCAGTAGCTAACAGTGAAATACAGTCTTCAGCTGTTCTAATAAATTTTAATGTCTAAGACCATACTCTCTTAAAATATTCTTCCAGTCCACAACAGTGGATTGTATCTGTATTAGCATTAACTGCCATAGAGAGAATGTTGCAAAGTAAGGCATATTAACAATAATACTTTGATGTATTAGTGAAAATCGACAATCTTCAAAAGTAGACTATAAAAAGATAATTCATATTCTATTGCTTTTTAATCATACCTTCCTAATTGTTGTCCAGTCTTCAAGAATATCAAGATCTTGTAGCATATAAACTATATATGGACGTGAAAAAGTCAAGGTCAATTTAACTGTAAGAATTTCACACTTTGGGGTGCCTGGGTGGCTCAGTGGGTTAAAGCCTCTGCCTTCAGCTCAGCTCATGATCCCAGGGTCCTGGGATTGAGCCCTGCATCAGGCTCTCTGCTCAGCGGGGAGCCTGCATCCCCCTTTCTCTCTCTGCCTACCTCTTTGCCTACCTGTGATCTCTGTCAAATAAATAAATTTAAAATCTTAAAAAAAAAGAATTTCACACTTTGAATTTTATTTCCAAACTTCTATTTTTCAGAGAATTGGAACAATAATTTGTGGACATAATCCTTTTGGCATGACGAATTCTGACTTCAAGTTATTCTCCAAAAAACTTACTATTGGGATAAATATATTCTGGTACCAGGATAAATATATTCATATTTTTTTTTTCACATAAATATATTCAGCTATAATCATATTCTCTTCTAGGAGATCACTGATTGCAAGATATGCCACCAACCTAATCACTGTTTTGAGGTGGGGATGGGAAAAGTCAGGGCAGTAAGGGGAGGGTACCACCAGGAACACCAAGACTGAAAGCACATACTACTTTAAGTTAAAGACACTCCAGTTTGGGGAATTATGGGTGGCTCAGTCCATTAAGATTTTGTCTGACTCTCTTGATTTTGGCTCAGGTCATGATGACAGGGTCATGGGATCAAGCCCCACACCAGGCTCCACACTAGGCACGGAGCTTGCTTAAGATTCTCTCTATCCCTCTCCTTCTGCTGCTCCTCTCTCTCTCTCTCTCTCAAAAAACAAACAAAAAGGGTCGCCTGGGTGGCTCAGTGGGTTAAAGCGTCTGCTTTCAGCTCGGGTCATGATCCCAGGGTCCTGGGATCGAGCCCCACATCGGGCTCTCTGCTCCGCGGAGAGCCTGCTTCCTCCTCTCTCTCCCTGCCTGCCTCTCTTGCCTTGTAATCTCTGTCTGTCAAATAAATAAATAAAATCTTTAAAAAAACAAACAAACAAACAAAAAACATAAAATAAATAAATAACAACACTCCAACTTCAGAAACACTGAAAAATGTTAAAAAAAATACATGTGAATTAATCATGCTAATTCATATCGAAGCCTTTGTGAACTACAAAGCCATATTTTCAAAGTTGAGATCGTGACTAAATTTCTACTCCTTCCCTACCCCTCTTAATCTAAATTATATTCTTCTGCCTCAGTTTTGGAAATCATATTTTACCTATTACAGGATCATATAAATAAAGTCAGTGTATACAAAGATATGCACAATGTAAAAGTGTATACCAAAGCAAAAAAAAAATTAGAAAAGGATATCTGAAACAACAACTGGCTTCTTTTTGTCAGGACTAAAAGGATCCTTCCTCTTTTTTCTTGACTGAAGCTCATCATTCCACAGTTCTGGCAAGTAAATAATAAATAAAAAGTAAATAAATAAGTAAATAAAATTATTAGCTAATCTCTGAAGATAACAGTGGGGTGAAAAAGCTATGTATTTTCATGGCAGAAAATTTCATTAGAAGCTATGTATATACACATATGACTACATAATTTCATGAGCAGCTATATATTCATAAAATTTCCTCTGCAATTATTAAAATCAACTTGGCACTTAATGACTAGAAAATGATGAACATGTCAGGTACTTTGTTAAATATACATTGCATGCATTGTGTCATCTAATCCTCAAAGCTATGTCTGAGGTAGGTATTCCTATTATTTCAATTTTACAAATGAGGGGACTGAATCAGAAAAGCTATAGTAACTGTCGCTCATGGTCACCCAAGTAGTAGGGATTGGGGCAATGGTATTAGAATTCAGCTTATCTGACTCCACTGTGCCTATTCTATACCAGAGAAATAAAATTTATAAGAGATAAAATAATATACATGCGAGACCTATAGGATAACCCAGTATATCTTCCACCCAATGTAGAAAGCCTTTCCATAATACCCCTGAAAAAGCAATTTCAACCTTGGACTGATCTAATTATTAATAAGTTTTTCCTTCTTCTAAAACAAAAATCTACTCCCTGTAATTTCCAATTTGTGTAATACCAAAAAGAAAAGGTTTTTATTCCTTCTTCTACCTGATCTTTTAAGACTTAGACTTTTAAGACTTACTGGAATTGTCTTCTAATACTATTCTTACATTATAAAATGTATTATATATATAAAATATTCTTATTATTCTTATAGTGTACTATTCTTACTCCTGTAGTTGTTGTCACACTTCTCTTTTGTCCCTTTTCATGTGCTCCATTTTCTATGTCCTTCTGTAATGTGATTTCAAATCAAAGCAACAATCACAAGCCTATCAAATTCTTTAAACATCTTCCCCTTTCTCCTCTCATTAAGGCACTTCATTTACAAAACATTTATATTAGGGGACTAGGATATTATGAGACACTACAGTAAACCACAGGTTCATTGTCACTTAAGGTAAACCATCACCATCATGTCATTCCCATTACCCGAGGTAATATCAATGCTGTGCCTGTCCTCTTCAAGCCTTCTTATCTTCTCCTCCAATTCACTCTGGACTGTATCATATAACAAAAGCTTTTCACTCTGAAAAAAATATATATTATGCATAAGTAGAAATAAAAAATCAATCTTAACTATGAGTATGAAATAACTTGCTCTTAAAATACTTTAACATATGATACTTCTGTTTGCTAACTTAAAATTTTTTTACAATAAAATGCCAAAAACATGAAAGAAATAAAACTAGAAAATACAGAATGTAAGTATAGATTTAAATACATGCAATTAAGTTAAGAACATCTAAATTTATATGTGATATGGGAGTAAAAGTGTACATAAATTCATAGTAACCTCCAATCCCCTTTTAAATATATGCAGGTCTTACTTGTCAGTATAATAGAGAACCTGTCCTATAAAATGTATCATTATAAAATGGGTCATGTTTTCTTATCACAACAGTAATTGGGCCTGTATTCCTCAATAATATCTCAATATCATACAAAATAGACTACTGTATCACAAAAAGAAAGATTCAAGTATGAATTCTATAATTTTAAATCTAATGATAGTTAAAATCATAAAACTATAGACTATATCCACATCTCACAACAAGACTATAGAAAAATTGAGAGACTTCCTAAAAGAGACGATTTACTACTAGCAAATAAGACTAGAATCCAGGTCTACTAATTCTAGCCCCTTGTTCTTTTAATTAGAAAACACTATATCCCGGGGCGCCTGGGTGGCTCAGTGGGTTAAAGCCTCTGTCTTCGGCTCAGGTCATGATCTCAGGGTCCTGGGATCGAGCCCCGCATCAGGCTCTCTGCTCAGCAGGGAGCCTGCTTCCTCCTCTCTCTCTGCCTGCCTCTCTGACTACTTGTGATCTCTCTCTCTGTCAAATAAATAAATAAAATCTTAAAAAAAAAAAAAAAGAAAACACTATGTCCCATATTTTCAAAGGGATAAAATGTACATAAGTGTAATATATAGATTCATTATATAAAAAGCTTGTGACATATTCCTACCCCACCCACCTCACACACTTACTCTAGTAAGGATAGGCTACTCATATATATAGATAGGATCGTCATCTTCTCATAGAGACTATTGGAATACAGTTAGATAGGATTTCTTGTGGAAAGCACATGCCACACCCATTTGGCAGTACTCCCAGTGTGACTCATGAGATACTCTTTTTCAGGTTTGAAATTTATAGTCTATACATGCTTGAAGGCTCTCCTGAGTGGTAGAGAGAAGGTGGCTTTTGTCAATTTGAGGCAAGCCAGGAGCTAAAGAAAGTAAAGCTGAAGACTAAAACTAGATCTCATATGAAAAATCATCTCCTTGCATGCTACCCTCTATGCTCATTTCCTTCTACTTGTTCTCCTACCTTGGTAAAGCCTTATGAAATATTCCAACCTTATCTACATTGTGCTACAAGCACTGGGAAATGTTATATATCAGAGGAAAAGGGAGAGCAGACCCCAGCCATGGTCATGATAGTGTGACAACTATAAACAGATCAGATTCTCAGATTTTCCAGCCAAAGATGACTCCTAATGCACAGTGGAAGTGATAAACATTTTGTTTTCAAGAATACAAAAATTTAACTGATACAGTCTCTTTCATTTCTATTGATAAAATTACCCTAGGTCAAGCAAAAATTCTAAAATAAGTTCACTAATCATTCTTTATACTTAAAAAAAAATGACCCTGAATTATCTGAAGCTTTGAAGATATCTCTAAAGATATTAAAAGTATAAAGTGTACAGGGGCGCCTGGGTGGCTCAGTGGGTTAAGCCTCTGCCTTCAGCTCAGGTCATGATCCCAGCATCCTGGGATCGAGCCCTGCATCGGGCTCTCTGCTCAGCGGGGAACCTGCTTCCTCCTCTCTCTGCCTGCCTCTCTGCCTACTTGTGATATGTCTGTCAAATAAATAAATAAAATCTTTAAAAAAAAAAGTATAAAGTGTACAGATAGAAGTGCCTTGAATCTTATTCTCTCTCTTATTTCTTTGTCCTTCTCTCTCTCATCCTCAACCCCAGAAGATCCTCAAAAACCTTTCCTGAGTAGGAAAGTCATTAACACAACAGCTAGAGGACACCTGGAAAAGAAAGGGGCATCCAAACTCCCTTGCTTAGGTGCCTGTAGAGGAGTCTTTGTTCAACAAGCAATTTAGCTTTTTAAAGTACTTATTATACTTATATATTTGTCTTCAAAATCCAATTCCCCTCCAATCTCCACACCTATACTTACTCCTTTGAATGCAGATAGGAGTTAGTGACTCACTTCTAATGGCAGAAATCTGGGTCATAAAAAACATAGTCCTTCTGTCCTGCTCTCTTGGATCGCTCACTCTGAGAGATGCAGTCACAGGGTCCTGGGGACCCTCAGGCAGTATTTGGAGAAGCCCATAGAACTAAGGCTTCCAACCAACAAGCAGCAAAAACTTCGCAGCCTTGTGAGTGAATCACCTTGGAAGCAGATCCTTCAGCTTCCAGTCAAGACTTTAGATAACTGCTTCGCTGGCTGACTTCTTCATTGCAACTTCATGTGACTCCCTGAGCCAGAACCAAATTCCTGCTAGAGAGACTGCAAAGTAATAGATTTCATTGTTGTTTTAAGTCACTACGTTTTGGAGTAATTTATTACAAAGCAATGGATAACCAATACAAGAGGCCTCAAAAAACCTATCTCTATACACCTTTTCCTAAGAAGCTACTCTACCCAACTGAAAATGAGAACAAAATCTAGCAAGAAAGACATAAAGGGAACTTCTAGGGTGATGGTGAAAAGACACCCCATGAAGAGAGATGCAGCTGGCCTAGAAAGCATCTGAAGGAGGGCACAGGATGGAGCAAGACAGGGAATCCTAGGGGAACAGGGGATGCTCCTTGGGGATTAGCTGATGCATTTGATCACATGGAAAACAGCATGAGGAGGCTTTCATAAATCTGCTAGAGTCTCTGAAAAGAAATGACAAAACTAAAAATAAATGAAGCAATTATTAATTCCAAAGCTACAAATAGAGTTGTACAAAAAAAGGAAGTTTCAGCCTTGTATAACTCCTGGCTCAGTAAATAATATTTATAACTACAACAAAAACAAAAATTGAGACATTTCAGTATTAGAAAAATGGGATGAGGGAAAATATTATGAAGTCTTCAGCTTTCATAGTAGAAAACCAATAGATAATATCTAAAACTGATATTATTGGGGCACCTGGGGGCTCAGTGGGTTAAGCCTTTGCCTTCGGCTCAGGTCATGGTCTCAGGGTCCTGGGATCAAGCCCTGCATCGGGATCTCTGCTCAGTGGGGAGCCTGCTTTCCTCTCTCTCTCTGCCTGCCTCTCTGCCTACTTGTGATCTCTCTCTGTGTGTCAAATAAATAAATAAAATATTTTTAAAAATAATAATAAAAACATTTTTTAATTAAATAAATAAAACTGATATTATTTAGAAATATGAGGACAAATTCCAGAAGGAGTAACTACAAGAGTTAGATCATTGCTGCTGGAACGTAGAATTTAGAGATGGGAGAGGGGACTGCTGTGTTTCATTTTAAGCCAGTGCCTACATAAATATGTATACACATTACCTGCTAAAAGCAAATGTTTAAAGGAGTATTTAGACCTGTAGGGAAATCCTCATGAAATACTGCTTGTAAAACAGGATATAAAACAGTACATAGGAGTGCCTGGGTGGCTCAGTGGATTAGGCCTCTGCCTTCAGCTTGGGTCATGATCTCGGGGTCCTGGGATCAAGCCCCGCATTGGGCTCTCTGCTCGGTGGGGTGCCTGCTTCCCCCTCTCTCTCTGCCTGCTGTTCTGCCTACTTGTGATCTCTCTCTCTCTCTCTGTCAAATAAATAAATAAAATCTTTAAAAAAAAGAATAGTACATATATATAGTCATACCAGCTGTGTGAAAAACAATTATACAAAAATGCACATACTTAATAACAAATGTCTGCTGCTTGGTAGATTATGGTTCATTGTATTTACTTCTTTAGACTTATTTCTCAAGTTTTCTCAATACTTATTAATGTTATAATCAGGAAAAAAAAAAAAAAAGGAACAAATAACCAAAATCAGAGCCCTGAAGAGCCTCATTTTTCTCAAGAACTGGAATTCTAACCCTGAACCCTCAGGGTCTGAGACCTTGCTACCACCTGCTGTCAATCTTAACACTCATCTCCAGCTCTGTGGGGAGGTCTAAATGAGATAACCTAAATAAAGCATCATCACCTGTCCCAGTGTCTGGCACACTATGTATTCTATAAATGTGATTTCCTTCCTTAATTTGACACAAACCATCTGCTGCCTCAATTGCCTCTGTGGTTTTCTGGCATACTGTCTGATTGCATACCCATGTGAACATGTCTAGTCTCTGGTCTTTGCCCCTCTTTCTAACTGCTACTAATCAAACTTACTTTGACAATTGGCAGTGTGTCTCCCTTCTTTCCACTTCCCCTGCCTCTCAGTTAGTTATATATGAGCCAAATGTAAAACTAAGTAATAAAGAGATTAAAAGTCCTGAATAACAAAGTTCAGATTTAATGGTAAATTGCATGAATAACTAGAAAGATCAAAGGATTTCAGTCCTGGTTCTGCTGCTCCTTAAACATGTGACCCTAAGCAAATTATTTAACCTCTCTGAGCCCCTCAGTTAACCTAGTCATAAAATCAAGATAATTCCTATTTCATAAGGCTGTGGTAAAGATTAAAATGAGAGTGAATATAAAATCCATAACACTCTAAATATAAGTTCCCTTCCAGCCTTTATTTCCTATCTAAAATGCCCTTGAACTACTGATGAATATTAATTATATAAGTAAACAGACCATTTATAATATTAATTCTATATTAGCACTAGAAAAAAAAAAGCCATAACTAAATTAGAAGAAATTTACATAAACATTTAACATGTCTATGGAGGAGGGAAGACTTTCAAAACTGAAAAATGATGGAAAAGTGGTGCCTGGGTGGCACAGTTGGTTAAGTGGCCAACTCTTGATTTAGGCTCAGGTCATGATCTCAGGGTGATTAGATCAAGCCCTATCTTGGACTCCACACTACCTTGGCAGGGAGTCTGCTTGAGATTCTCTCTCCGTCTCTTTCCCCCTCTGCCACTCCGCACCACGTTCTCACATGCACTGCTCTTTCTCTCTCTCTAAATGTTTTTTTTGAAGATCTTATTTATTTGAGAGAGAGAGAGAAAGAGCTGGAGGGAGGGGTTGAGGCAGAGGGAGAAGCAGACTCCCCACTGATTAGGGAGTGAGATGCAGGATTCGACCCCAGGACCCTGGAATCATGATGTAAGCTGAAGGCAGACACTTACCTGACTGAGCCGTCCAGGTGCCCTAAAATAAATAAATCTTTAAAAAATGATGGAAAAGAAAGAATATATCAATATATTTGTCAATATATCAATATATTTGTCTAAGTAAAATATACTACTTGAAGATATATTGCTAACTTTTATTTCTGACAATATAGTAGACGAGATATCCTCAAAACAAAACACAAAAATCTCATAACAAAAACTTCCCAACACACCTAAACAGATGTTCAAATAAAATACCACAAACATCTTTTTAAAGGTTAGTTAAGCACTTTAAAAAGTAAGAGATATCCCGGAGAACCAAAAATAAGGAGCCGGAGACCAGCAATGCTAACCTAGTGTTGAAGCTATGGTTTCCTTGAGGGTGTTTGCTGGTGTTGGTAACCTAGAGGAATGGGTTTTAGTGGCTTTTTGGGAAAAAGAGAAAGATCTTGGGCCTACGCAAAGTGAGGAACAAGAACTGGGATCCCTGTATAGCCCTGAAGGTTATACCTTCAAAGAAAAGGCAGACTAGAAAAGATTCACCTGAGGGATATTCATTTGTGTTGGTTAGGCAATAAATGAAAAAAAAAAAAAAAAAAGTTTTTCCTAAAAATACATCATCTTAGGCCTGACCTCTGCATATTTGAGATTCAAATGTAGATCACCTGCATCTTCTAGGAAATTTCAAGCCAAAAAACTAAAGCAGTCATGTGCTGTTGGCACACCAGGATGCCTAGCTGAAACAAGCTAGCAGAAATAAAAGCAGATACTGTCTTAAGAACTACATCCTCTGTCCAAGGCTCACAGAAGAAAGAAGCTTTCTTGCTACCAAGAAAGCCTGCTACAGTCCAGAATTATGGTATAAGGAAATAAGCTATAAGGTTTGGCAGAAATTTGAAGGAAAAGAAAGGCAATATTAGACTCTGAAGAACTTCAGGCAATATATTGAGTAAAAAATATGAAATAGGGGCGCCTGGGTGGCTCAATAGGTTAAAGCCTCTGCCTTCGCTCAGGTCATGATCTCAGGGTCCTGGGATCGAGCCCCGCATCGGGCTCTCTGCTCAGCAGGGAGCCTGCTTCCTCCTCTCTCTCTCTGCCTGCCTCTCTGCCTACTTGTGATCTCTGTCTGTCAAATAAATAAATAAAATCTTTAAAAAAAAAAAAAAAATGAATTAAAGGGCGCCTGGGTGGCCCAGTTGGTTAAGTGTCTGCCTTCAGCTCAGGTCTTGATCCCAGGGTCCTGGGATGGAGTCCCGCATCGGGCTCCCTGCTCAGTGGGAAGACTGCTTCTCACTCTCACTCTCCCTCTGTGAGCTCTCTCTTTCTCAAATAAATGAAAACCTTTTTAAAAATATGAGTTAAGTATTAAGAAGTATTGGGACGCCTGGGTGGCTCAGTTGGTTAAGCAGCTGCCTTCAGCTCAGGTCATGATCCCAGCGTCCTGGGATCGAGTCCCGCATCGGGCTCCTTGCTTGGCAGGGAGCCTGCTTCTCCCTCTGCCTCTGCCTGCCACTCTGTCAGACTGTGCTTGTTCACTCTCTCTCCCTCTCTCTCTGACAAATAAATAAATAAAATCTTAAAAAAAAAAAAAAAAAGTATTAAGAAGTATGGAAAACAAAATGAGGACTTACATATGACTAACTCAAGTTCCAGAAGAAGGAAGCAGAGGAATGAAAGAAAGGCAATACCAGAGAAGATAATATTTGAGAAATGTCCAGAACTAATGGAAAACAAATTCTCAGATTCAGAAAGCACAACAAATCCAAATAAGGAGAGACACAATAAAGAATGTGGAGACACACAATAAAGAAACTGAAGGGATGCCTGGGTGGCTTAGTTGGTTAAGCCACTGCCTTCGGCTCAGGTCATGATCCCGGAGTCATGGGATGGAGCCCTGCATCAGGCTCCCAGCTCCACGGGGAGTCTGCTTCTCCCTCTAACCTTCTCCCCCTCTCATGCTCTATCTCTCTTTCTCAAATAAACAAAAAAATCTTTAAAAAAATAAAGAAACTGAAGAAGAACAAAGAAAAGAATGTTCAAGTAGCTAGTAAAAGGTAGGAAAAAAGCTACCTACAAATGATTACAGACTTCTAAGCAAATTGTGGGGGAAAAAATCCTAAAAATTTCCTCTTAATGAGGAAAATTTTAAAAATTACCACCCTACAACGTTTTACCCCTTAAAATGTCCTTCCAGAATTATTACAAATAAGCTATTTTAGACAAGTAAAAACTGAGTTTACCACTAAGGGACTCTCAGTGAAGAAATGCTTAGGATGTTTAAGAAGCAAAAAAGGAACTTGCAAGAAAGAGTTGCAACTCTAAAACAATGAACAAAAAACGAGTAAAATATGCATAAACCTAAAAAGAACAATCAATGAGATCAAAATAATGCTTCATTTGAAGGGTAGAAAGGCAAATGGAACTAAAGGACTGAAAACTATAACTTGTACTTTGGAGGGAGTAAGTAGAGAGGTCAAGTGTCCTTTATAATTCAGGAGGAGGAAAGATTTATTAATTGATTCTAATGTAGATATGCATACTGAAAATTTAAGCTAATCATTAAAACATAAAGAATATTAATGAATGATGCAATTTTTTTTAAGATTTTATTTATTTGAGAGAGTAAGCAAGAGAGAGAGCATGAGCAGGGGGAGGAACAGAGGGAGCAGGAGACTCCCTGCTCAACCAGGAACCTGACATAGGGCTCAATCCTGGGACTCTGGGATCATGACCTGGGCCAAAGGCAGACGCTTAACCAACTGAGCTACCTGTATGATGAAATTTTTAAAACTCAATAAATCACACACACCCAGGAAAGGTCAGGAAAGAATAAAAAAGGATAAAGCAGATAAAATAGAAAACACAAAAAAGGATGGTATTACATAGCAAAATAATTACTACACATATAATTGGACTAAATTTGCCAAGACAGGGTTTATTAAAATAGTTTTAAAATCAATGTCTGTCCTATTTATTTACAGATAACATGCCTGAAATATAGACTATAAAAAAGTTGGAGGAGAAAAATAATAAAAAACCTTTTATTAGGCAAAGGGTACCTGGTTGGCTCAGTCAGTTGAGCATCTGACTCTGGGTTTCAACTCAGGTCATGATCTCAGGGTTGTGAGATCAAGCCCCACATCAGGCTCCACACCCAGAGAGGAGTCTGCTTGAGATTCTCTCTCTACCCCCTACTCCCGCCCCCCCACTAAAATAAATCTTAAAACAAACAAAAAACTTTTGGGCGCCTGGGTGACTCAGTCAGTTAAGCTTCTACTTTCAGCTCAGGTCATGATCCCAGAAGAGTCCTGCATTGGGCTCCTTGCTCAGCAAGGAGTCTGCTTCTCCCTCTGACTGCTGCTCCCTCTGCTTGTGCTCTCTCGCTCTCTGACAAATAAATAAATAAAATCTTTAAAAAAGCCTCTCTGCCTACTTGTGATCTCTCTCTGTCAAATAAATAAATAAAATATTTTAAAATGAAAAAATAAATAGGATAAAATGTTACATTTATTAAAAGATACAGAAATTCTAAAATGAGTTTGATAATATAGCCTCTATATACTTTATATACATATATATACACATAAAGCAAAAGCTGATGGAAGTATAAAAAGATATGATAAATTACATATATATATAAAGCAAAAACTGGTAGAAATATGAAATATGAGAAATTAATAATCCCATTGATAATAGCATCAAAAAGAACAAAATACTTAGGAATAAACTTAAGGAACTTGCATATTAAAAACTATGAAACTGGGGCACCTGGGTGGCTCAGTGGGTTAAAGACTCTGCCTCGGGCTTGGGTCATGGTCCCAGGGTCCTGGGATCGAGCCCCACATCCGGCTCTCTGCTCAGTGGGGAGCCTGCTTCCTCCTCTCTCTCTACCTGCCTCTCTGCCTACTTGTGATCTCTCTCTGTGTCAAACAAATAAATAAAATCTTTAAAAAAAAACCAAAACTATGAAACATTGATAAAAGAAATTAAACACAAATAAATGAAGACACTCCATGTTCTTAGATTGGAAGACTTAACATTGTTAAAAAGTCCATAATAGTATCCAAAGTGGGGGTGCCTGAGGGGCTCAGTGGGTTAAAGCCTCTGCCTTCGGCTCAGGTCATGATCTCAGGGTCCTGGGATCGAGCCCCACATCGGGCTCTCTGATCATCAGGGAGCCTGCTTCCTCTTCTCTCTCTCTGCCTGCCTCTCTGCCTACTTGTAATCTCTGTCAAATAAATAAATAAAATCTTTAAAATCTTCAAAGTGATTCACAAATACAATGCAATCTCTTTTTTTTTTTAAAGATTTTATTTATTTATTTGACATACAGAGATCACAAGTAGGCAGAGAGACAGGCAGAGACAGGAAGGGAAGCAGGCTCCCCGCCGAGCAGAGAGCCTAACATGAGGCTCGATCCCAGGACCCTGGGATCGGGACCCGAGCTGAAGGCAGAGGCTTTAACCCACTGAGCCACCCAGGCGCCCCTACAATGCAATCTCTTAATAAAATCCCAATCGAATTTTTTTATAGAAATAGAAAAAAAAGCCTAAAATTAATATGGAACCACAACAAAACCCCAAATAGCTAAAACAAAAAAAACAAAAAAAAACAAAAAAAACCCACTTCAGAATGAATAACAAAACAAAGCCTCACATTTCCTAATTTCAAAATACGTTACAAAGCTATTGTAATTAAAACAGTATGGTACTGGCATAAAGACAGGCATACAGACCAATGGAAATAGAGCCCAGAAATAGAGACCCCAAAAATAAACCTATGTACACATGGTCACCTAATCTTCAACAAGGGTGCAAAGAGTATATAATGGGGAAAGGCTAGTCTCTTCAACAAATGCTGTTGGGAAAACTGGACAGCCACAGGCAAAAGAATGAAATCTGACCCTTACCTTAAGCCTTACACAAAAATAAATTCAAAGTGGATTAAAGTTTTTTTTCAAAGGTTTATTTTTGAGAGAAGAGCATGTGCACATGAGTGGGGGCAGGAGGCCAAGGGAGAGAGAATTCCAAGCAGACTCCCTGCTGAGGGTGGACCTGACAAGGGGGCTCGATCCCACAACCCTGAGATCATGACCTGAACTGAAATCAAGAGTTGGACACTTAACTGACTGAGCCACCAGGTGCCCCAAAACAGATTACAGATTTAAATGAAACTATAAAACTCCTAGAAGAAAATATAAAGGATAAGCTTCATGAAATTGCTCTAGGAAATGATTTCTTGAATATGATACCAAAAGCACAGGCAACAAAAGCAGAAAGAGGTTAAGTGGGACTATATCAAACTAAACAGCTTCTGCACAGCAAAGGAAAAATGAGGGTGGAAAGGCAACCTACAGAATAGGAGAAAATATTTGAAAACCAAATATCAAAATATATAAGGAACTCAATTTAAAAATTAGCAAAGGACTTGAATAGACCTTTCTCCAAAGAAGACCTATATGAGAAGATGCTCAACATCACTATTCATCAGAAAAATGTAAATTAAAATCACAGCATGGCGGGGGGCACCTGGGTGTCTCAGTGGCTTGAGCGTCCAACTCTTGGTTTTGGCTCAGGTTATGATCTTAGGGTCATGAGATTGAGCCCGGTGCTGGGCTCCGCACTCAGTAGGGAGTCTGCTTAAGATTCTCTCTCCCTCTCCTTCTGCCCCTTCTCCTATTCGACCGTGCACATGCTCTCTCTCTCTCAAATAAATAAGTCTTCTTTAAAAAAAAGTCACAGTGTGGTATCACTTCGCACCTATTAGTAAGGATATTATCAAAAACAATAGATAATAAGTGTTAGTGAGGATATGGAGAAATTGAAACCCTTGTGCACAGGTGGAAGGAATGTAAAATGGTGTGTTTACTATGAAAAATAGTATGGAATTTCCTTAAAAAATTAAAAACAGAACCATATGATCCAGCAATCTAACTTCTGAGTATATGCCCAAAAGAACTGAAATCAGGATCTCAAAGAGATTTGCACTCCTATGATCACTACAGCACTACTCACAATAGCCAAGATGTGAAAAACAACCTAACTGCACATTGAAGGATGACTGAATAAAGAAAACACGACATATACATACAATGAAATATTATTCAGTCTTTAAAAAATTAGGAAGTCTTTCCATATGCTACAACATAGAAGAACCCTGAGGATATTATGCTAAATGAAATAAGACAGTCACATAGGAACAGATATTGCATGATACCACTTATATAAGGTATACAAACTAGCCAAACACATAGAAACAGAGAGTAGCCAAAGACTAGGGAAAAAGGAAACTGGGGAGTTGCTATTGAGTGGGTATAAAGATTCAGTTAAACTTCATGATTAAGTTCTAGAGGTCTGTATTACAACAGCGTACACCAATAGTTAACAATATTGTATTGCACATTTAATATTTCTTAAGAGGGGTAAATCTCAATGTTAAGGGCTCTTACCACAGTTAAAAAAAAATTTTTTAGGGGTGCCTGGGTGGCTTAGTGGGTTAAGCCTCTGCCTTTGGCTCAGGTCATGATCTCAGGGTCCTGGGATCAAGCCCCACATCGGGCTCTCTGCTCAGTGGGGAGCCTGCTTCCCCCTCTCTCTCTGCCTGCCTCTCTGCCTACTTGTGATCTCTCTCTCTCAAATAAATAAATAAAATCTTTAAAAAAAATTTTTTTTAGAGAAGAAAGTAAGAATAAAGAAAAAGATAAAAGAAATTCCATAGGAGATAAGTTTTGGCTGGGAGCTCTGGAATCATGAGCATTCAGTCTCCAGGACTATACCATCCTTTTTGATCAAAGGAATCCACAACAACGGATGTGCACTGTGGGGCATCTCATTATCAGTACCTTTGGCCTCCAGATATGAAATGATGAATGACTTCACTATTGTGAAAAGAACAATATGTGGATTTTCTTAGGACATGAAGAAAACTAATAATAAATAAATAAAGGAAGTATTAACAAATCCACCATCACACAGAGAATTCTCACGCACCTCCCTCAGTAATTGAAAGATGAAGCAGACAAAAAAATAAGGAAACAATAAGTCCATACTTCTATAAATAAGTAAACTGAAAGTGTCACAAAGAATGAGATATTTGCATAGTTTCAAAGTACTTCTCCCCAAAATACTTATTAATCACAATGTGAAAAAAAATAAGTGTACTTAGAGAAACCTGAAAGAAACCACTTAAATCAAGTGATCAAAGTGTGTATCACCAATAATGGTACATACCAAAATTGTGTGCTGCCTGATAGAATTCAGTGAGAAGAACACATCAGTACTGTGATATTCTTACTGAGAGACAAAACCCACTTCTAATCATGAAGAAATTGCAGACCAATTCAAAACTGACATTCTACGTAATAACTGGACTGAAATTTTCAAATTTGTAAAGATCATGAAAGTCAAGGAAAGACTGAAGAATTGTTCCACATTGAAGGAAACTAACAACATGACAACTAAATGCAAGGACAAAGACACTAAGTGATTCTAAACTGGATCTCTGCTATTAAGGGTGCTTTGGGACAACTGCTCAAACTTATATGAAGTCTGAGCATTAGATGGTAGTAACATCAGTGTACATTTCCTGTTTTTGATGATTGTAGAATCATTATACAAGAGAATGTCCCTCTTCTGTTGCATTGAGGGGTGATGGGGCATCATGTTGCCAACTCATTCTCATGTTCACCAGAAAAGTTCTTTCATACTTTCTTGCAACTTTTCTGTAAGACTGTTAAAAATATATATGATAAAGGCAAGATGTACTAAGCACTCATGGAACTGATGACTATAATCTTAAATATGTATTTCTATGAAAGAAAAATATGGGATATTCTTAACTCATTTTATGGATCTTGGAATCAATCAAGGACCATATGAGACTTAAAAATTAAATCTCACTGACAAACATAGAAATGAAGCTTCTAAACAAAATATTAGCAAACTGAATCTGATAA
Source organism: Mellivora capensis (assembly GCA_004024625.1). Classification (NCBI taxonomy): domain Eukaryota; kingdom Metazoa; phylum Chordata; class Mammalia; order Carnivora; family Mustelidae; genus Mellivora; species Mellivora capensis. The sequence goes on from PISX010016621.1 coordinate 28,766, forward strand.
CTCACGAGGAAAATAATGATTCCAGGAATTCAAAGATGGCTTACCATTAAAAAATATATAAGGTGCCTGGGTAGCTCTGGGATCAAGCCCCATATCAGGCCCTCTGCTCAGCGGGGAGCCTGCTTCCCCCCCACCCCTGCCTGCCTCTCTGCCTATTTGTGATCTCTCTCTGTCAAATAAATAAATAACATCTTTAAGAGAAAAAAAGAAAAAAAAAAAGACTGATTGAATAGATGCAGACCAAGCATTTAATAAAACCTAAAACTTAACAACCATTCCTGGTTTAAAAAAAAAACAAAACTTCGAAAACAAGAAATAAAATTTCCTTAACTCGATAAAAAGAGTATTTATCAAAACCCAATAGTAAATATCATACTTATTGGAAAACCATAAGAAGCATTCCCTTAAGGGGCGCCTAGGTGGCTCAGTGGGTTAAGGCCTCTGCCTTCGGCTCAGGTCATGATCTCAGGGTCCTGGGATCAAGCCCCACATCGGGCTCTCTGCTCAGCGGAGAACCTGCTTCCTCCTCCCTCTTTGCCTGCCTCTCTGCCTACTTGTGCTCTTTCTCTGTGTGTCAAATAAATAAATAAAATCTTAAAAAAAAAAAAAAAAAGCATTTCCTTAAAATCAAGAACACAACCACGATCTGACTTCACTCCTTCTATTGCATGATGTTCTATCAGTGCCATTAAGACAAGTAAAACAAATAAAAGGAAGATCAGAATGGAAGAAACAAAGTGCCATTTTTCACAAATGACATTTTTCACAAAAAAATCATATTTTTCACAAATGACACAAACTGCCATTTTTCACAAATGACTACATGGAAAAATCTAAGAATCTGTAATTATTAGAATTAAGAGGGATAGATATGGTTGGATATAATATCAATATACAAAAATACTTTTTTATACAGCAGCAGGAAATAAACAGTCATTTCTTAAAAGATATTACTAAACAACAAAAAATTTTAATAATGAGTATAAAAAGAGCAAAGTAAAATTATCAGTTTATTGACATATTAAGAATTACTAGACTGAAAGCAATAAAGAAGGTATTATGCTACCAGTGCAGAAATAGTCAAACAGATGAATGGAACAAATTAAAACAGCTAGAAACAAGCTGCCATGTAAATGGACATTTGATGTAAGAAAGAGATGGGGAGAAAAAGGATGGAATTGCTGATTCATGGTAAAACAATGGAGTATAGAATAAACAGTGTTGACATTACCAACCAAATGCAAAAAAAAAAAAAAATCCATACTTTATATCATATGCAAAAATTATAGGTTAGCAATTTAAATGTTAAAAAGCAAAATTTAAACCTTTGAAAGGAGAATATGTCTTTTTTAAAAGATTTTATTTATTTATTTGACACAGAGAGAGAGAGATCACAAGTAGACAGGCAGAGAGGGGGAAGCAGGCTCCCCACAGAGTAGAGAGCCGGATGTGGAGCTTGATCCCAGGACCTTGAAATCATGACCTGAGCCAAAGGCAAAGAACCCACTGAGCCACCCAGGCACCCCAAAAATATGTCTTTTACCTCAAAGTGGGAAAGACACACAAAGCATGTATCATAAAGGAAAGATGAAAAATTCAGCTACATTAGAATGTACAACTCTAGTTCATAAAGTTATCAAAAACAGTGAAAAGACATCCCATTGCCTGGGTAAAAATATTTGCAAAGCATATAACCAGCACAGCATTTGTATCCAGAATATATAAAGAACCTCTACAGTCAATGAGAAAAACACTAAAAGCCCAACATAAAGGCAAAAAAGTTAAATAGGCACTTCTTAGGAAAACAAACCCAAGCAGCCAATAAACATCAAAAAGTTGTTTCATCTCAGTAGTAATCAAGAAAATGAAACAACACATTCCATCATTTTTATATCTATCTACTCAGTATTTTAATAATTTACAGATATAGTAAAATAGCAAATTAAGATAATCATTAATCTCTTATTTTTCTTATGATCTTGTCTAGGTTATACGAAAAGTGATCTGCAAAATCAATAGTGGGTTTTTAAAACATTATTCAAATAAAGAGAACATAGAGAAAAATACATCTGTTTTTCACCATAGAGAATTCTGCCCTGAGATGTGGAAACAGATCTGGAGAGCCAGATTAATAATAAGCCTGACATTCTAACTGTATCACTAGATTTTTTGAGTCTTAACTTGAATATTAAACTAATTGCACTAATATTTTCAGCAATGCCAAATGACATGATCATTACAAAGTCTTTTTAAGGTAACAGTTGCAAAACTAAAATTATCTTAGTACTTTTCTATTGTCCCTTCTTTGGGTCCTATTTCCAATAGAGCTTCCACTGCAGCTATATTTAAAAAAGAAAATTCACAAGTGTTAAGCTAAAGTACAATTTAATTTTGTTCATTTATTTTATTTACTTTTTTAATTACTGCACTCAGAAAAAGACTTTAAGAGTTGAAATTAGCTTAAAAGTTCAGTAAAATAACAGTACCTCACAATGTTGGCGAGAGGCTTGAATTTCACATTCATATTTGTTCTTTACAGATTCTAAGCAGAGCTCTCTATAGATTCCTGCAACCAAACACAATCACTCTGATTATGTCATCAGTAATGAGATTCATGTTCACTTCCCTACAGGAATTCTAACTGTATTTTATAAGATGAATCAGGAAGAAACTGACAAATGATTCTAGCTTTATCTTTAAAAACTAAAAAAGGCTCAGTTAAAATATATATCAAAGCAGATTGGAGAACTAAGAATTTAAGAACTAGGAAGAAACTGCACTACAAATTTTAGTTCTTACTTCATTCTTGTGAAGAGCACTCCTAAAGTATTTGATAGAGAACGATCAAAATGAAAATAAAACTCCTTTCCTGTGAAAAGTAATCCCTCAGGACTCATAATGGAAATAGTCAGCAAACTCTGGTTTCATTAATCATATCCTCACAAAGTAGTAAGTGGATACCATAACCAACAAAACCACTATTTTTTAACTATTATTTATTTTCGGAGTCCAAATGTTCCAAGAAGATTAAATGTATAAACTGATAACAACAAAATGCATAAACTGATATGATGTTTGAGTGCTCCTGACAGAGCCTTATCTAGAGAATGGATGCTCAAGAGAGGTTACTTAAAGCTACCAAGACAGTAGTATAAAATAGGCAACATGGCCATGCAAATACGTCAAAAAACAACAAACACAGAGCTTCAGATATATATACCAAACTCCATGCCACAGTTGACCCTAGAAATGTAGTCCTTTCTTGTATGGTAAAGGCATGGGACAGATATCTGGAAATAGGCCATTAGCAATACATTCACACACACGCACTATTCTTTGTACAATCAAAAAATAAATGAGGCCACACAGTAAAAAAGTAAGTGACTCACGTAGTATTTCCTAAATATCCAGTAAGTCTCACTTATTTCTTTTAGACTGTCAAAGAAAATTAAGGACTTAATTCCTTTTCAGGGTGTGCTAAGCCAGTATGCAAAGATAGCTAGTATCACATCATCTACGTATTTAATTCAAGAATAAAATTTGAATAAAATTTGGCTTAAGGTAGATTTAGTACAAAAAGAACTTACAATAAAGAATGCCTTAGGCATTACATAATAGGTGCAGGAGGATTAGTTAGTGTCCCCCAAAAAGAAAAAAAAATCAGCATTTCCATTAGTGGAAATTCAGTTTTAGCCTAATTATGAAAAAAAAGTGATCTTCAAATAGATATATCCCTTGTCATGAGTGCTAGGACACAATTCTGAGGCTGGATCCCAATTACAAACTGAAGACTTGTACTTAAATTGAATCTCAATTTATCTAACAAGAAATTAAAACTGAAATAGTAACAATAAAATAACAATAGTAAAAATAAAAGTAACAATAAAAGTGTCACGTTTCTAATTGTTTTACATGTAGAAGTATCTTCTCAACAACATTGCAAGCAATCTGAGGACTTTTTTTTTTTTTTGATCCCCCCACAGTAACAGAGGAAAGCAAGAGGCATTTATTAAATAATTGTGTGCTGATTGACTGAAATACTCTGTTCACTGTAAATATATTTGTGATTTCATTAACAAGAAACACTCACTTGACAAATACCTTTCAAGTCTAGTGAAGAGTTCGTATTCTACTGTATGGAAAAGATGTTTCACTTTCCTACCTGCTACCTTTGTACGAATTTGCATATTTTCTTGTAAAGTTGCCAGTGGTTCCAAATATTCTGGTGCTTTTCCAGCTATGACTTCTTGTAGTTTTGCATCCACCTGACTTAATCGTTCTTTATAAAGTCTTAACAAAGCAAAAATTAAAATATTAATTTTAAAAGCCCAACAAAGGCTAACAATTTACCATTTCTATACATTCTCTTCCTAATATCGTTCATATTCTAATAACCTAACAAATGTATTTTTGTCTTAATCTCAAGTGAAAAACTCAGTTACATTATTTGACTTTATGCATGTAATCACAAAGTAGGTATTTTTCTCTTTTTTTGATATATCATTCTTTAATGATTAATTCACAGTACAAAAATACAATTAAGATACTACTTTTTTTGCACTCTAGATTTCTGGTTTTGTTTTAACTGCAGGACAATAAATCAGTTCTAGGCAAAAAGTTTCAACACTGAGCTTAAAAGAAACAAAGGTATCATTTTGAATCATTTAGATAGAGATATTACTCATTGTCAAAATAGTTAATTCCCTGGTTTCTCTCCATCGTTCCTGAAAAGGAGTCTGTGTTCTATTCAGCCTACATGGTTTTTACAAAGAAGAAAGAGAGTGATGGAGGTAAAAACCATACGCTACAGAACTTGTGATCTGCATAACAGTTTGTCTGGACTGGAAATGAAGAAACTAGAACAAAAGGAGTTGCTCAGTGACTGGGAAAATGAATGGGGTAGGAGACCCCTGTTGTTGTATTTATGAATTTACATACAAATACTCTAGTTTGCCAGCTGTCACACTAATAACTTTACCTTGATTATCAATGACTGAGTACCTGAGACTACTCATTGTTTATTTGTGGCAATAATCCTGCAGGATGGAACTCTTTTTAACAGGAAGATGTTTACATTGTCCTTCTCTATGAAAGGCACTTTTAATCCTGGCTTTGTGGCATTTTAAAGATATGCTAAAAATTTCAAAGCAGATTAACATTTAAGATCACTGAGGCATCTGGGTGGCTCAGTCAGTAAATCACCCAACTCTTGATTTCCACTCAGGTCATGATCTTGAAGTTGTGAGACCAATCCTGCTTAAGATTCTCTCTCTCCTTCTCTCTACCCCTGTTCGTGCACACACTCTCTCTCTCTCAAAACAGAACACAATTTAAGATCATTTTGTAAACTCTTTTTTTTTTTGCCATTCATTACATTCTCATAGGTGAAGAATGTGTCATAAGGAAGGCATGTAGTAACTGCTGAAAGAAACCACTGATTATGCTTGTAGATGTTAATATAATTAGCAGTTGGCTTTTGAAAACATTACAGTACCTGGGTTTCATATTAAAATTCTCCTCTTTCTTCTTGGAGTTATAAACCAATACAATTAAGACAATTAGGGAGGGGGATGGAAACGGGTTAAATAGGTGATGGGGATTAACAGGTGCACTCATTGTGATGAGCACCAAGTGATGTATGGAATTGCTGAATCACTACATTGTACACCTGAAAATTAATTAAAACACTGTACATTAACTGGAATTAAAATAGAAACCTTAAAAAAAACCAAGATAATCAATATTGGTGTTTATAACTGATAATTAGCATAAATATTTATATGATGATTCTGAAGAAACTGAGCAAGTTTGGGTGTTAATACAATAAATTTTTTTTAACAAAAAAAGGAAAAATTATCTGAGTTAACTGCCAATAATACATTTTCATATCTGTGTTAAATTTTTCAGGTGTACAATGTACACCTGAAGATACAATGATAAATGAATGTGTAAAACTACAACATGATACTTATAGTTTCTGAAATCATAAATACAACTTAAGGCAAAATGCTAAAAATTTCATGCAAATGAAGACTGAACCTAAAAAACATCAAACTTAAAATATTGATAAGGTATCTCTAATAGGTGAACAGCAGCTTAAATGAACAGGGTATGTGAGTTAATAACAATTAACTACACTTTTAAAAGAAGAGATTCCTCAGTATCAGCATGATTTCAAAAACCTTGAAATTCAGATACTAACTCATCAAAGGCAAGAATCATGAGTTCCTTACCAACAACCACAATACTATTCAGAGTAGAATCCCAATTCATGTTTATTGGCTACAGACATTGAAATAAGTGGAAACTCAGGTGGTTAAGTTCCTCCATCTTTTTAACGAGGTAGGAGAAACTTCCACCAGTATACAAAATGCAAATGGTGTATTTTTGCCCTATGAAAAGAGTGCTAGAACCGGAGAAGCAGGATAACTTGTTGTTGAAGCAGGATAACTTCTTGTTGTTGTTGTTCTATTATAATTATATTTCCCACCTCTTCTAAAGAGGATTTGAGACAGCTTACAGAGATACACAGTACAACAGGATAAAAATAGCATTGAGGCAGATGAAAAAATAAGATAATTATAAACCTCGTGCAAAGATTAATTATTTCTAAAATATATTTCTGAATACCAATTCCTTGAGAAATAATCCTATTAATAGTGGTAATGGGTCTACTTTTAATACTTTCTGAGATGAATGAGGCTGGTGGGGGGACCTGGCTTGTGGTCATAATGAGCCATGAAAAAGCAAAAATCAAGGCAACTGCCAGCCCCAAGATGAACAAGATTAGGCTTAAAGAGTGACTAGCTACAAAGTGTTCCTTGGTAATATCTTGTACTAGAACTATACAGTACTCTTCATTTCTTGGAAAACCATAAAATTTTAATTTAAAATTAATAATGTAAATCTTTAGAATAAAAAAATGATACCATGTTTTTTCGAGCAAAAAATTTTAAACTTTGGATTAGTTAATTTGTTGCACTAGCTTGACACATTTATATATTCACCTCTCATACCAATGAAAGTTAAGACAGAAATGGCAAAAACAGCAGGATTCATTTAGTAAACAATCTGTCCCCTTTTAGTCTGGCAATTCCAGATATAAACCATGTTTTCATCTCTTCTTTGGGCCTCTCTAGGGAAAACACAAGAGAACAGAGTAAGTAGCAAAATTATGAAGAATTCATGAAGAGCCAGCTTCTGAATGAATTGGGGTGTCCATATTCTCAGAAGTTTCTTTCATTTACAATTCCTAATAAGTTGTTATGCTCCATGACTCTGCCAGCAAGTTTCAAAGCTCACCCTTAAGATTTTTTTTTAATCTGCATCTGCATCTATTCTGTTTTCTCAAATGACTGGGGCCCATTCTTGTGTAAGCAACTGCTCATAAGAGTTCAGGTATTATGAAGAAGGGGTAGAAAACAGTATCTAATAAGCACCCACTATGCACCAGCCAAGACTAAGAATTTCACATACTGCTTATAAATAAAATCCTTACAGTTAACAATAAAAAAGCTACTATTACACCTTTTTAATCTGTGAAGAAAGCCTGGATTCAGAGGCTATGTTTTTTCTATTCCGCTATATTTCCTCCAAAGTAATGTGCCTTAGTGGAAGGAACGCCATAGTACTAGGAGGCAGAAGGCCTGGCTTAGTTTATCATTTTCTGATGAACTGTGGGCAAATCACCTCACTCCTCTGAGCATTAATTTTCTCACAGATAAAATGGAGATAAGGCTATCTTCCAACCTTACAGAGTTGCTGCAAGGAGCAAACTAAATAATGTGAAAACATGTATGTACTATCCAATGTTGATATAAACAAAAAGCACTATACCATTCTTGGGAAATATTTTCTTATTCTAAAATTCTAAAAAAAAAAAAAAAAAAATTCTAAAAATGCTGTCTTTATCTAATTACCTAACAAAGAAATGAATGAAGCAGATTAGAACCAAGAGTGCAACAAGCCAGGGAAAACATTTTAATACCAACATCCATATAGAAATGTTATTATACCCCTCCCCAAAAAATCTGCCTCAAAATCCTCAGTTGAGTTAATGAGGTCTTCAGGAGGCAAACCACAGTTAAAGCCTCTTTCAGATCGGTCAGTCCCATAAAATACAAAAAGGAAAATACTTCAGAGTGAATAGAATTTCTCTTGTGCTAATATACAAGTGACATGATTGAGATTCAGTGAGAATGACCTTCTGACATCACTACTTACTGATCCTTGAGATCGGTAAACTGTTTTTCTAGATTGGACATTTCATCTAAACATTCCATTCTTCTTCTTTCGCAGTCTTCATCATCCATTTCTGTTAATAAAAGGCAAATAGCAAAGAAAATTTAATTTTATGTTCCAAATTATCTGAATGTTAATGAAAATAGTAAAAAAAAAACACACACACACCAAACTATAATATGAAATTAGATATGCAAGGCCTATATTCAGCCTTAAGAGAAAATAAGTATTTATCCAAAATAATTTCCACTACAGACTTTAACCTAAAATATAGAAGAGAATTAAATCATAAAGGGCTGACATCAAGCTATACTATATGAAGTAATTAATCCACTTTTGGGGGCGCCTGGGTGGCTCAGTGGGTTAAGCCTCTGCCTTCAACTCGGGTCATGATCTCAGGGTCCTGGGATCCAGCCCTGCATCAGGCTCTCTGCTCAGCGGGGAGCCTGCTTCTTCCTCTCTCTCTCTCTCTGCCTGCCTCTCTGCCTACTTGTGATCTCTCTCTGTCAACTAAATAAAATCTTTAAAAAAAAAAAAAATCCACTTTTGGTTTATTTTCCATCAACTCAACAGAACTTAAGCACCAAAATGATTATGTCCATGAAAGGACACTGCTCAAAAACACTTTTGGAATTCTTCTTTCAGAACTGCTTATGTGACTGACTTGCCGGTCACATAAAAAGAAAACTAATCTCATTCTGTTTACCACAAGATATCTTGGTCTCCTACTCATATTCTCATTGTTCCCTCTCCCTATATTACTGTCAGTAAATGAGAAAAAGGAATATGAAGTGAAAAACAAGCAAACTTTTGAAAGAAAGCAACTGTTAATTACCAGCTCTCTCCTATTTTCCATATTCTTCTATTTTTACATCACATATATTCAACACTTCAAAATAAGTGAAGCACAAGATGATCTGCCTCTTGATCTGCATCAAATAAACGTCAAACTATGAGAAAGAGTTAAATTGTGTGCAGTTATCATACAGCAAGAAACTATAGGGTTCTTTTTTTTTTTTAACTTTCCTAAAACAGATTAAAATTATTTCTGGCTCTTAATAGCTTACTCTTCAGCTATTTAAAACTTGGTCCCTCAAGATGACTCACTTCCCAGTATCTCTGGATTGTAGAGTGTTTTGTTTTATAGCTTTAGGACCTGCTTAGTACCAAGGTTTGGGAAGAATAAAACGATGGAAGTTTAACATAAAAGAAATGGCAGAAAAGAAATGCTTTCACAAGAAGCAAACCGCATAATTTATTTAAATAATGTCTTTGGGTGCCTGGGTGGCTCAGTGGGTTAAAGCCTCTGCTTTCTGCTCAGGTCATGATCCCAGGGGCCTGGGATCAAGCCCCACATCCGGCTCTCTGCTCCGCGGAGAGCCTGCTTCCTCCTCTCTCTCCCTGCCTGCCTCTCTTGCCTACTTGTTATCTCTGTCTGTCAAATAAATAAATAAAATCTTTTAAAAAATAAATAAATAATGTCTTTGCATTTAAAAAAACTTGACTTTTGTAGTTCAAATTATTATTACATTCTTCAAAATTAAGTTGTCCATTATTTTCTGGGATGGAATAAAAATCAATGAAAAATCAGGGCACCTGGGTGGTTCAGTGGGTTAAGCCTCTGCCTTCAGCTCAGGTCATGATCTCAGGGTCCTGGGATCAAGACTCGCATCGCAGGCTCTGCTCAGCTGGGAGCCTGCTTCCCCCTCTCTCTTTCTACCTGCCTTTCTGCCTACTTGTGATCTCTGTCTGTCAAATAAATAAATAAAATCTTTTTAGAAAAATCAATGATCACAAAAGCATAAAAATTAGGGAGAATTTTAACAAATTAATGTCATTTTGTGAGTTCCTAGATCCCATCAAAAAAAAAAAGAACACTTGAAGATCAAGTGTTTTACAGATCTAAAAAATGTATTCACGTACACCCTAAATGTTATGTTCTCATTGCTTACTTTTGAAATCTCACCTACTTTGATGGCTAGGCAGGTGACCTCCAAATTATGCTTCCTATCCCGGGCGGGTTCCAATGCCACATTTCCATCTGTCAATTGACATTGACTTAAATATACCACCATCACCTCAAAAGCAACATGTGTGAAATACTCTAACTTTCATCTTCATCTCAAATCTTTCACTTTTCTATTATTCTATGCATGCTATTACCATTCTCCTTGTATCTGAGGTTTTCCTCTTTTACCTTCACTCCTAAACTTGCATATATCAATCCTGTTTTGTGCTTTTCTTCGAAATCTTTCACATCTATATCTTCTTTTTCTTTTCCAACTCAAATCCTTCTCCCACCAAAACTGGTTTCTCACTCTTTTGAATAAGCCTTAAACTCTAGCTGTTACACTTTTTCTTATATTCCTCCCAATCCAACATATGACCCCAATCCAAATTCTAGCCATTCTTCAAGTTAATTAAAATAATCCCACTTTTTTTCAACTAGCCTTTGCTGACCACCCTATTCTGAAAGATTTCCTCTGCCTCTGAAATCCTATAGCATTGTTTACAGTTAAGTATTCATTTGGTAATTTGAATATCAAGTACTAATTTATGACAGATGTTTAATTGAAATCAGATCAGAACTATTTTTTTATACCTCAACACTGAGTGGTGCCCAGGGCAGCTCAAGGAAATCACTCATAAATGCCTATCTGGGGAATGACTAACTTATTGACTGAAATTACATACTTCCATGGAGATTTGCTTTGAAAGAGAAACCTGAAAAAGAGGGTGTCAGGGCATTAACAGACTGTCATCAAATCCTTGCTTTACATGACCAAAATCAGGCCAAAACAAAGAAGTTTAAGTTTCATCCTCATCATATGGAAAAAAGAAAAAGAACCCAGGCAATCACATATTCCATTTCTTTTTTTAATAACCATCCTAAATGTTTGCAAAATTGACCTATGATGTTAGTCTGCCTTCCGACCCCAAAAACCTGAAAAAGCACAAAATTATTAAAGATTGCAGGGAAGAGGGGCGCCTGGGTGGCTCAGTGGGTTAAAGCCTCTGCCTTCGGCTCAGGTCATGATCCCAGGGTCCTGGGATCGAGCCCCGCGTCGGGCTCTCTGCTCTGCGGAGAGCCTGCTTCCTCCTCTCTCTCCCTGCCTGCCTCTCTTGCCTACTTGTAATCTCTGTCTGTCAAATAAATAAATAAAATCTTTAAAAAAAAAAAAAAAAAAAAAAAAAAAAAAAAAAAAAAAAAAAAAAAAAAAAAAAAAAAAAAAAAAAAAAAAAAAAAAAAAAAAAAAAAAAAAAAAAAAAAAAAAAAGATTGCAGGGAAGAAAAGATTTGGAAAATTTCAGAGCTGTCCCAAATCAACCAATTTATAAGCATATGAAGACCCAAAATCACCCCTGATCTAGGGCTCTTCTCAGTCTTGCAAAGTTCAGACAGATGCCGTAAATGGGACAGCTCCAAGTCAGCCCCCGCAGGAGCACTGATGTCAAGTGCTGACTGACAGGCTGACTCGGAAACTGAGATTAACAAATTCTAAACCACTCAAGAGTAGGCTCAAATCTAACTAACCTCCGCCCTGACAACCCGCCCATGTTGAGAAGGGCTGAAAAGATAAAAATAAGAAAAGAAGTCGGTGGTCTGGGGCCAAGAGGCGTTTCCAAGATCTCCCAAAAAGCTGCGGGGTATTCCCGGCTTTGGTCCACAGCCCCCGGCACTGCCCGGAGGTCCCGGGGCGGGTCCGACGGCGAGCAGGACAGCACAGCGTCCCGGAGCTGGGCAAGCCCAGGCCCGCGCCCGGTCCCGCCCCGCCAGCAGGGACCCGCCTGGAGCCAGGCAGCGCCCCACGACGAGTCCGGGTGCTGCCGAGGGCCGGGAGCCAGTCTCCGCCCCTTCCCTCTCTCCCCGCCCCGCACTCCCAGCAGGACGCAGCTGCCCGGCGTGCGGAGAGCGGCCTGTCTCGAGCCCAGCGCGAGGGCTCAGGGTCCCGGCCCCAGAGGGCTGCACACCTGAGCTATCTCCATCCTCGGAGACCGACGAGCTTTCAGTGTCCTCGTCCTCCGAGCTGCTCCCCTCGTTTTCAGCGTAGTCCACCTCCATCTCATCGTGATGGTTTGTCTCCTTCTTATCCCCTCGGGAATGGACTGGCATTTTCCAGCCGCGCCGTCGCTTTCCACTGCCGGCGCCCAGCCCAGCCACCGCCGCTTCAATGAAGGGCGCGCCAAACGCCCCGACCCACCCAGCGGCCGAGCGCGTTCTGAACCCCCTCAGCTCCTCCCCGCCCCCGGCCCGAGCCTCACAACCTAACCCGCAAGCTCTGCGCTGGGAGCGCTGCCATTGGTGGAGGCAGTCCTTCGAGCCGGGGGGGTGGGGCTTGCCCTGCTCGGAGATGGTTGGTTGCCCGTAATTACGGCGCGGCCTTGCAATGCGTGTCGGTAGTCGTAGTCCTTACTACTCAGACCTGCAGGGGCTGCCGCCGTCCAAGAGGCAACAACCCCGGTCACTTCTTGCTTGTGGACTCCAAGTCCCACAAGGCACAACACTTGACAGACTCGATCGCAGTTTATAAACTAAACAGAAACAGACTGTGTGAATTTGGTCTGTATTTATTCTTTTCCCGCCAAGTGATTGCCCGAGCTCCCTGGCTATCCAAGATGTTACTGTCCGAGGTGAAAAGGTCTCTTGCCTAAGGGTATTCCTCCTCGTCGAGCCAAGAGGAACTGGAGAATTTCTCTTTTACCTAAGGACATTTATTACCGCTAATAACCTATTATATTTAATTAGTAACTACAGTCGATAATTTGCAGTATGTTGCACAAAAATCTTTAAGTCGTTCTTGAAACATTTGCAACCAATAATATGGAAGGGAAGGAAGTTTTATCTTGACATTTTCATTTGGTATTGTTTTGCATTCATTTTTTACTACATAGAGCATGCAGATGGAGGCCACCAGGCTTGATTTAACTTCAGTTTCCTTTTCCTTTTCTAAGATTTTATTTATTTATTTTTGCAAGAGAGAGAGCACGAGCAGGGGTCAGGGGCAGAAGGAGAAGCAGACTCCTTGCTGAGCAGGGAGCCCAGTAGGGGACAGATCCCAGGACTCTGGGATTATGACCTGAACCGAAGGCAGACACATAACCAACAAAAGAGCCACCCAGGTCCCCTTAACTTCAGTTTTCAATGAAAAATACATATCTGATTCAATGAAATGTTATATTTTCTCAATGATAGGTAAAATAGACAAGGAAGACTCAATAAATATCATAATCATAATAAATCATTGACTATTTTTACCCTGTATTAGCTCCCCTGGTAAGCTCTTTACATCAGCCATAGTGAGTCTAATTCTCAGTTTAATAGTCCTGAGGTAGGTACTATTATTATCTCCACTTTGCAAATAAGGAAACTTAATTTGCAGACATATCTAAAAACTGTGTTTTAACCACTCTTTAGAAGACAGAGATTCTTCTTGCAGTGGCAATTTGCTATTGAAATATTTTATAGAATATTGTGGATTGTACAGCATTTATTTCTCCAACCAGGTCCAAAGACATTTGAAGGAGAATGGTAAGGGTATCCTGGCATAATTACATTAAAGTTCAATTTAGAATTTTTTTAAAGATTTTTATTTATTTATTTGACACAGAGAGAGAGAGACCACAAGCAGGCAGAAAGGCAGGCAGAGAGAGAGGGGGAAGCAGGCTCCCCGCTGAGCAGAGAGCCCGATGTGGGGCTCAATTCCAGGACCCTGAGATCATGACCTGAGCTGAAGGCAGAGGCTTAGCCCACTGAGCCACCCAGGCACCCCTCAATTTAGGATTTAATGACAGAAACCATTTCAAGTTCTACCCATTTCTACAGGGTAAAATCCAAATTAAGGGGCTTTTATTATCTAGTGTCAGCCTACTTCTTACCATATTCTCCAAAACTGAACTCTTCAGTTACAAAACACACAAACTGTTTCCCATTCCAATGTCTTTGCACACCCTGTTCTCTCTGCATCCTCTTCCACTCCTTTTCTTTCTCAAATCCACTTTCTATTTATTTATTTATTTATCTGACAGGCAGAGATCACGAGTAGGCAGAGAGAGAGAGGGGGAAGCAGGCTCCCCGCCGAGCAGAGAGCCCGATGCGGGGCTCGATCCGAGGACCCTGGGATCACGACCTGAGCCGAAGGCAGAGGCTTTAACCCACTGAGCCACCCAGGCGCCCCCAAATCCACTTTCTTGACAACATGCATCACCAACCCTTCAGACTGCTGCTGTACTTTGTATTCTGCAACTTTGTATTTGTTTTCTATCATACTATATTGTGAATTTTTTAGCAGATGCATCTCACCTATTGGATTGTGAGTTCCTTGAGAGCAGAGACTGTCTTAGTCTGGGATCCTATTTCAAAGGCATACAGAAGGCGGGTAAAGTTATGATGGAAACTAGAAGGGTGCTGGTACATATATATACGTTATATGAGTGGTGTGGACTAAAGGAGGCAGATATCTTAGCTCCAGCCGATTATTATTACATTAGAATTCTGGCTTAGTTGCTGGACCTTCCAGTTTTTGAGAGAGACTAGGTATTTAGATCTCTATGTGATCTATCCAGACTTGTAAACATGTTCTCAGGTGTGTTTGTTTTTGTTGGTGGTGGTGGTGGTAGTTTGGTTTGGTTTGGTTTCTTAAACTCCAAACCAAATGAAAACATCTGTGGGTAAAATCCCTGGCCTCTGCTGGGACACCTAACTGGCTGAGGAGGTAGAGCAGGCAACGCTTGATCTTGGGGTTGTGAGTTTGAGACCCATGCCAGGTGTAAATATTACTTTAAAAAATAAAATTTAAAAAAAAAATCCCTGGCTTCTGTTCATCTCTGTTATATCAGCAGCTAAGAGAGTGTGTGTTAAATAGGAACAATAGCTCAGATTTGTGGTCACTCTTTCCATGCATTAATTCATATAATCATTATAACAACTTTATGAAGGAGATGCCTTCCATTTTGTAGAGGAGGGAACCAAGGCACAGAGCAGTTAGATTACAGGGCCAAGGTCACACAGCTAATAACTAACAGACTTGGGATTTGACTTTGGAGAGTTGGCCATCAGAGCCTGTGCTTAACCATCAGCATAGAGTGCCCCTCTAGCAGGTACTTTCTGTTTCTGCTGTTCAAAGAAAGAAACCGAAGTTGGATAGGAGACAAGGATTCTAGCCCTGGTTCTGCCAGTCACCAACCAATTAAATTTGGCAAACCACATAATCTCTGGTCAATTGTAAAATGAAAAGGTTGCATTATGTTCTCTTTAAGTTCTCCTCCCGCCTTAAAGTTCCGGTCATTGTTACATTTGTGTTTAAGACAGCCAGAATAATAGGACATTATGCAATTAGAGTTATACGATGGTGTTTTGCTTAAAAGGAGAGTTTCTCTCCCCACTCCCCAAACAAATTTTAGAAAAGAGGTGTAGGGAATATAAGAGGAACCATAAGAAACAAAAATGAATAAGGTTGGACAAGAATATTGCCCATTTAGAAAATACAAATTAATGTAAAGCAAACTAGGAAAGCAGAATGAGCTTTCCACAATCAAGGCAGTTAAAGAGGTAACAATGATATTTTACATTTAGGTAGGAATTTGCATTTTACATAGGCCTTTATGTAATCATCAGAGCCATCCTAAGTCTTACTTTTCATTAATCCTTTCATACTTATTCACTTATTGTCATCGGCAAAATCTACTATATCTTCATCCTCTCCTCTGAATAGACCCTTAACTTTCTTGTTCTAAAGGAAGCATGGGGTTCCCCTAGGACCCTGCTTCCTTTGCACCCCTGCTCCCACTGAGCCTTGTCATGGAGTAGGTATACTCTTTGTCCTCCTTGTTCCTTCCAAATGATCCTTCCTCTCTCCTCCCTAAAAACCCCCAGCTTGTCACCGGGATACCAAATTGTATCTCTACTTGTAACAATCATCTGCATACCCTCAAGGTCACCCTCCCTTGTTTTTTGAAGATTTTGGCTCTTAGCTCATTCTCTCCAATGGAATGACTATCTTAATTTTTGGCCATTTTAGTATTCCAGTGGATAATTTTATACCACTCCATTTCCTATTGGGTTTCCTCTGGTATAGAGTAGACATAAAATAATTTTGGCTTTATCCTTCTAGTTTTCCTCCCATATCTTCTTTGGGGTAACTTTTAAAAATCTTTTCACTGTGGGGTGCCTGGGTGGCTCAGTCGGTTAAGTATCCACCTCTTGATTTCGGCTCATGTCCTGATCTTCAGGGTCAGGAGATGAGCCCCGTGTCAGATTCTGCGCTCAGCACACACTATACTTGTCCCTTTCTCTTCTCCCAGTTTGCAGTCTCTCTCTCTCAAATAAATAAAAATCTCTAAAATCTTTTTATTGAGGGGCACCTGGGTGGCTCAGTCGTTAAGCATCTGCCTTCAGCTTAGGTCGTGATCCCAGGGTCCTGGGATGGAGCCCCAGCTCAGGCTCTCTGTTCAGGGGGAAGCCTGCTTCTCCCTCTCCCACTTCCCCTGCTTGTGTTCCCTCTCTGGCTGTCTCTCTCTGTCAAATAAATAAATAAAATCTTTATTAAAAATAAATAAATAAATAAATAAATAAAATCTTTTTATTGACTATTTTAACATTACATTGTAATTTTAAACACATAGTAAGTTATTCAGTATATTACATGTATAACATGGTACCCATCTCTAAGCTTTCTCTAATCCTACATTTTAGATTTTTATTTATTTATTTGTCAGAGAGAGAGCGAGAGAGCGAGCACAGGCAGACAGAGTGACAGGCAGAGGTAGAGGGAGAAGCAAGCTCCCTGCCGAGCAAGGAGCCTGATGTGGGACTCGATCCCAGGACGCTGGGATCATGACC
>PISX010016622.1:0-33079 GCA_004024625.1 Mellivora capensis
CGAGGGCTGTGAGGTCTGCGCCCCGCCGTTCCCGCACAGCTTGCGGCGGAGACGGTCTTCGCTCCTCTGTCCGAGGTCAGGGACCGGACTCCTGCGGGCCCGTCTCGGCAGCTCTGTCCTTCCGCCAGCACCGCGCCGACTCCATTCCTGCGGTTTATGCGAGTCTCGAAGTCGCGAGTGTCGTCCTGGACTTTGTTCTCCTCCGGCGCTGCGCTGGCCGTCCTGGGTCTCTCGCGTGTCCGTGTGATGCAGTCACCGGCTGGAGCTCTTTACTGTGTTCACGGTCCCGCGGGAAGAACTCACGGCTTGACCCCGTCGAGTCTTCCTATCTGTGCGCGTGGACTGGACTCTGTTCGGCGCACATAAATGCAGGCCTTACTGGAAGTCTTCATCCAAGTCTAGAAATTTCCCTCATGTGGGTCTTGGATATATTCTGTTAGATTCATACCAAAGGTGTTTTTTAAAAACTTTTTTGTTTGTTTTCGGGTGCTGATATAAATGGCATTGTGTTTTAAATTTCAAATTCCGCGCTTTCACTGCTGGTTTATAGGAAACGGATCGATCTCGCATATCCCGCAGCCCTGCTACGCTCACGCACTGGACTCTTTGCCACATCTAGGAGTGCCCCCACCCCGGGCCCAGCGAGGCCAGCACGCTTGCCCTGCGCCCCTGGCTTTGCTGACCCACGTTGAGCTACCTTGTCCAGGACCATGTGCGTGGATGCCCAAGGCGGGAAGGAGTTGTGATGTGAGCTTGCCAGCTGGGGGGCTCTGGCCAGAGGAGATGACACAGAAAGCCTGCCCTACCCCACATGCACGCTCTCTATGTCCTCGCATTTTCCACCCACATTTCTTGCCCGGGCCCATGTGCAAGGGAGCAGGACGCCTGAGGCATGCAGACCCCAGGACACCCACATCCGCTACCCTCATATCCCTCCTTCCAGTTGGCCTGACCAGAAAACTGAAGATACAGAATGTAGGTGACATTTTCATTTGTTTTCATCGGGCTTGGGGCAGAGATCCATGGTCCTTGCGAGATCCTGACTTTCATTTTACAACATCCCAGAAAGGACTTGACGATCCTCTTATCACAGGGAAGCCGGGTCCGGAGGCATAAAGTGATGGTAGCTTGCTAAGGTCCTGGGAGCAGAAGCCAGGAAGGAGCCGCTCCCATGGGGGCCCCAGCTCTCGGGCTGGCGTGAGGGCGAGGCCTCGGGGGCAGCGCCCAGCCAGCCCGCCCTGCAGGCTGTGCCCTCGCCACTGACGCTCCTGCATCTGGGGCGGATGGTGGGAGGCGGGGGACACAAGAGCCATGGCCGTGAGGCAGTGTCCCTGCCTGCCCACGTCTGTCAGTCCAGCTTCTCTCAGGGCCTGGCGCCTGTGCCGGGCTCCCGGGCTGGCAGCTGGCCTGTGGTCGTCCCACCTCAGGGAGTCCTTTGTCCTCCTGCAAGGCCGCGTCTGGGCCGAGTCAACAGTCCCCGGCATTTCCTGCTGCTCCACGCCCGGGCAGCGGCCCATGACAAAGTGCCGGCTCCGGGGACAGGCGCTAGGAACACGCTGGCAGCAGAGACCACAGGGCCACGGCAGCTCGCACAAGTGCCCACGGGCTCCCTTCACGGCACCCTGGGACCTTGCCCGCCCGGTATCCACGCAGAGGGTGTCCTCCGAGAAGACGGCCTTACTGGAATTCTCACCGGAAGGCGTAAGTGTCGCTGAGACCTGAACCCGCCCCCCAGAGAGACTCTGTTCACAAGAGCCCTGTCGCCTGTCCGCGGCCCCGCCCCGGAGTCAGGTGGCTTCGGATCCGAGCATCGCGGCTTTTCCAGAGGGGCTGCTCAGGCTGGGTGTCCCAAGCCCCAGCCAACCGCCAGGCCGAGATTAGCTTAAACCCCAGAGAAGAATGCCGTTGCCGGTCCGTCCAGCCTCCAGGGCACGGGGCCCTCCCCCTGGGAAGCAGAGTCACAGGGTCCCTGAGGTTCTGCGGCCTTCCCCACATCCTGAGTGGAGGACGGGCCGTGGGCCTCCGGTGCGGACAGCTTTCCTGCCACCTTCACCCCGCTGGCTCCCGTGCCTGTCGCGGCTGGAGTCCAGGGAATGGTTTTGTCGCATAGGGTCCCCACGAGCCGAGCCCCGGCTTCGCTCAGCAGCCCTGCCGGGTGGGCACTGCCCTCAGTACAGTCAGCTTGACCCGAGGGACGCGGCTTGGCCCTCTGCCGGCCGTCCCCGGTGGTCCCGGCCCAGCCCCGGCCCTTCCCCCAGCCACACTTCTTGCCCTGGACCCTCAGTTCTGCTCAGACCTGCTCCAAGTTCACCGGAAGACCGATCAGTAGAAACTGGTCAAACAGAAATCTAGCCTGAAGGATTTCCCAGATGTGTGAGTTTATGTCTTTTGCCAAACTGGGGACATTTGGGACCATGACTTTCTCAGATTTTTCTCCACCCCACCCCCACGCACTTCACCCCTGGGACTCCATTTACACACATGTTGGACCTTTCAACACTGTCCCACTGGGCCCTGAGGCTCTCCTCACTCTGTACCTTTATTGTCCTTTTTCCGGAGGTGGGACCACCTCCAGCCGTCTGACTCGGAGAGCCCGATCTCTTCTCCTGTCTCGGCCGTTCAGCCTCTCTGTCGGATCTCTTATTTCAGAGATCGAACTCTCTTCAACTCTAGAATTCTCATTTGCTTCTTTTAAATTTCTTCTATTTTGGGGCGCAGCACACTGCAGCACGTGGGCCGGCCACATGTTTCTGTAGATGAAGTTTCCTGGGGCAGAGCTGTGCCCACCGCTCCCTGTGTCGTGACGGTTCTCGCGACGGCTGAGCCGCCGCAGGCACCCTGGGAAGCCCGAAGCCTGTGCAGTTTGCTGTCTGGCTCTTACAGAAGAAATTTGCCAACTCCTGTGCTGTTTTGCTACCGAGCTTTACCATTTTTTAATTCTGTAGAAGTATATTTTCCTTTACATCCTTGAGCATGGTTACAGTAGCTCCTTTGAAACCCATGTCTGCTTGATCATCTCGAGATCTCCGTGGATGTGTGGGTCTCATTTTCCCGCTTCTTCATATCATCTGGTAATTTGGGGGTCTTCCCAGGACACCATGGCTCATACGTTATGGTGACTCTGTGTTTGGCTATGTTCCTCTGGAGAGTTCTAATTTGTGCAGAGCTCTTTGTCACATTGCCATTTGACAAGGAATGGACCAAAACTGTAGTGACGGGAGGTGGGGGCTTGTCCCTCTTGTGTGCAGTCCAGGGCTCGGCCAGGAATACAGAAAGAGTCCATGCAAAGACTGTGGGATTTGGCCTCATGCTGCCCAGCTGCTGCAGCCACGCCATCCCTGTCCTCACTCTGTTGATCCCATGAGACTACAGGATTCTATTTGGGTTTTAACTGCTCCGCAAGACCATGGCTGGGGCTTGTCCTTGGGAAAAAGCCGTAAAGAACAGGGAAGTCAGAAAAACAAACACAAAAAAAGAAAACAAGCTGCCCCTTCCTTCGAGGTCTGGAGCCCTCCGGTGTCTCTTTCCATCTCTCCACTGTGTTTAGCTGGCTGTTCTCCAGGGATATGGTACAGTGGGTCCACCCCACTGGTGTCTGGCCCCAAAGTTATAATTGTCAGAGATCCTGCTCTCAAATCTTTATTTAAGTTAGAGCCACCATGAAATCATAAGAAAGCAAAGCCTAAAGCGTGTGATCCTCTATACTCGAATGCTCTAGAAGCAGCCTGCCCCAGAGGGGTTGAGAAGGAGGGGAGGACGGTCAGGGAGATTGATGCCAGCGTGGACAGCCTGACAAGCTGTCGGCCCAGACGTTCATGGGCTCACTTGACAGCACTTACTGGTCATTGCCGTGCGTGTCTGCAGTTACATGTGCGATTATCAATAATGTCCGCCGTGTGGCCCCACTGTCTTGCCCACCCTACGAGGGACAGCCTGTGGGGTGGACACCTCTGAACACAGGAAGAGGCTTTTCTATAAATCAAAGCGCTGCTCTGGGTCTCTCCCTAGTGCTTGAAGCTGGCTGGGGCCCAGCCTTCCTTCTGTCTTCACTTCTGTTGTTCACAGTGGCTCAGAATGGAAGAAACTGCTTCTTCCCAGAGAGCTATTAACAATTTCCATTTGTTTTTAAGATTTTATTTATTTATTTGACAGACAGAGATCACAAGTAGGCAGAGAGGCAGGCAGAGAGAGAGAGAGGAGGAAGCAGGCTCCCCGCCGAGCAGAGAGCCCGATGTGGGGCTCGATCCCAGGACCCTGAGATCATGACCTGAGCCGAAGGCAGAGGCTTTAACCCACTGAGCCACCCAGGCACCCCAACAATTCCCATTTTTTAATTAAAAAAATGGACAAAGTCTGCTTGAGTTTTGTGAGTCTGCAACATTTAAAGTGTTTTTTGGTTTGTGAGCAGCAGGGCCAGTCCTGAAAGGATCCCATTGCTCTCAGAGCTTGACTCAGGGTCCCGGAAGCAGGCCCACCCGGGGAGCGGCCGGGCGGGCTCATCTGACAACACGGAGCACTCATCCGCGACACCCGTGTGGCCACAGCCTGTGGGTCAGCGAGGTAGTATTTGAGGACACCTCCTGCCCGGGCTCGGCAGCGGACACACTTCCCGTAACCCCCACCTGCTGCCTCGTGAGGGGGCATGGAGGCAGAGCGAGGGGGTCTGCGCCTCTCCTCGTGGAGCGGGGAGGGGGCCCAGAGGCAGCCCCATCCTGGGAAAGCGCTGGAGGAACCCCACACTGGTCTGTCGAGCGAGTCCCGGGACCCACCTGCGGGGGTGCATGTCTGTGCCTGTGTGTGCGCGTGTGTCTGTGGACCTCGGTGGGCGACATTTCAGGTCCAGCCCTGACCTGCTCGTATTACTGGGTGAAGGGGTCCCCCGGGTGTGCCTAAGCGCCCCCCACTCTTCTCTCGGGAAGGTCTGCCCTGCTCGGTCTGGCCACCCCGCTGGGCACTGTTCATTCAGCTCGGCTCGGACACGTTAAAGTAAAACCAGAGGATTTACTGTGCTCTCGCATTTGCGTGGACTCAGCTGAATTTTGTTAAGATCCTTGGAGGCAGTGGCCACGGTAGGGCTTGACCCCGGGGGCCCAGCTGCGTCCCGAGGGGGTGTGACACCGTTGGCAATGACCTTGCCAAGTCCCCGGCACCCACTTGGTCGGGGCCAGCCGGCGGGCACCTCCTGACCTTCCGCACCCGTCCGGGGCTCCGTAATCACAGCTAAACCTGTGTGTTCCCGCGTCGCTGCCTTCCTCAGCCAGGCGTCTGTGCTTAATTAGGTGTAACTCTCCTGGCCTCAGCCATCAGTTAGCTGTGGGTTAACGTGCCCTTGCTGGAAGGCACCGGCCACGGCGGTGGGGGGGGCCCACCGCACTGCCCGCCCCACTGTGGTCTGCGCTCCCCTGGCCCACCCTGGCGTTGTCCTCTCCTCTCCTTGTCACTCTGTCGTGTCCACCCTGGGGCTGTGCACACGTGCTCTCCCGCATTAGCACCTCAAATGTTTGCTGAGTGGGCGTGGACACCGATCAGCTGCTGCCCCTCGAGCGTGTGGGGAAGCGCCGCGGTTCTGCGGATCTCTGTCCCCGTTGTCACCCTGCCACTGCCAGGCCCAGCGTGTCTCACAGCACAGCTGGTACACGTGCGGGACTACTGGCCACCCTCCCCCTCGCGAGACACACGGAGAGGTCACGGCTCCTCGAAGCCTCGCGCGTCCTCTGCCCTTCCAGCCGCCAGGGTTGGCTTCTCCCCAGCAAAGGCAGTGGAATCTTGACGTGGAAGGTTGCACCACCTGATTGCTTCCCAAGGTCACAGCCACCCTGAGGGTGCGTGGCCTCTCTCTGTGTTCGCAGCTTAGGTTCTGGGGCAGGCCAGATGTAGAGGCCCCAGAACTCCACGTTTCCTCTCAGGGTTGCCTTTGCTGGGTCCTTCTGTCTTTGGAGGTGAAGCAAACAAGGGTTGGGAGGGAATTAGGATCTTTCCATCCACCGTTGTAGTCCTGGTGGCCAAGCCCACCGGAGCCCGTGGCCCCTGCAGCGTGGACCGAGGTACTTGTGTTCTGCGGACAGGGACCGTGGTGAGGAGCCTGGCACCCTGTTCCTGCTCTCTGAACCCCTGCCCTCCCCACTCCCCAGAGGCCCAGACCAGCCAGCAGGGCTGCAGAGTCAGGGGGCCGGGCTGTAGACAGAGACCCACAGCTCCCACCCTGCGTCAGGGATTTCCATGGTGACCCAATGATGTACAGCATTGTGGGAAGGATTCGCCCCAGCTGGGAGCCGCATCCCTGCTGGGTCCATCCAGGTTCCCAGCCCGCAGCAGGAGCCACAGGGCACCTCCAGCAGAACTCGGCTTACCAGCTCCTAAAATGCCCGTTATGTGCTTAATGGCTGAACCACCAGCAAATTGCCACTTAGAATCAATCAAGTCTTCCATTTAATTAGCTCATTACAATGCAGCTGCCATCTGAAGGGGTCACAGGTGATGGGGAGAGCCGCCCACAGGCCTGGCCAGTCTCTGCCAGACTCGCTCTTGAAGAATTCCCAACCAGAGACCCCAGCCACTCGACACGCCCCCTCCCTCCTGACGGGGCTGGGTGGCAGCCGTGTGCCAAGCCTGGAAGGAACAGCTCCCGCGGGGGCCAAGCTGACCACCTGCCAGCTGGGAGCCCAGAACGAGGGTCCTGGGGCTCCCCCCACTGCCCACTGCCACGCTCTCGGCCCACAGGACAAGGACAGCAGCATCCCACCCCGATCAGTAGCTCTCGTGGGCCCATCCATGACTCCACATCAGCGAATGCAAGTGAGGCCGGGTCCCAACAGGACAGAGAAGCGCCTGGCGGCTGTGCCGATGGTGCAGGGAGGGGAAGGGACCCCACTTGGCCGAAAATGTGACCCAAGAAACAGAAGGAAAGTCCCCACAGAGCTTACATCCCAGGAAAGTGTCAGCGCAAACGCAGACAATCCAGGGGAGATGGAAACGGTTCAGGAGGGTTTTCGTGGGGAAACACGTGGTGTGAGATCGGAGGTGTGACGGCAGCAGCGCAGGAGCGGGAGCCCACCGGAAGGTCTGAGAGATCGCCACGGGCGCGGGGGCCACAGGGGCCAGACGACAGGTGGGGCCGGGGCAGAGAATGAGCGGTGCGGTCTGGGGGCCACCGACCCCAGAGGGGAGCTTCCCTTGCCGGCCAGGTGCACGCCGCCTTCTGCCCTGGGGTCAAGGACTGCGCTGGGTGTGGGCTGTGGACGCACACCTGAGACGGGCCGCCACGGCGGGCGCTGCAGAGTCCGCAGGAAGCTGCCCCACACGGAGGGACCGAAGGGACACCCCAGCACTAGGGGAGACGGGAATCAGCGTGAAGACCTATCCTTGCTGCAGGGCTGTTCTCCAGGACGAAAAGGTTCTCCCAACAGACGGACCAGACAAGCAAACTGGTGCCCGTCGGGGTGAGCTACAGAAAACCCAGGCCACCCCGTTCCCTGCTCTGTGCTTGCTCAGAGCCCAGAGCCCCAGCGTGTGCGACCCCAGGACCCCACCCGGCTGGCTGGTCCTGACACAGGCCGCTGCAGGAAGATGCGAGCCGGCGGGGGCAGAGAAGGAGCTGGAAGGGCGTTGTGAGCGCAGGAATCGAGCTGACGTCAGTGCAGGAGACTCTTTGCGGTTAGGCGAGTCCTTCCGTTTCACAACGATTTTTAAAGATTTTCTTTGCTAAAGCCAAGTGGAACGTTAAAAGGGGGTTAGGAAACCCGGACGTACAAATGGCTTGTTCTAGAGCACTGAACTCCGAAGCCATGAAAGCAAGGCCGGCAAGTTTCCCCACACAGACGTTTGCACCACCGAAACCCCGCGCAGGAAGGGAAAACGTGAGCGACCGCGCCTCGACCTCGACAATGCGGGGACCAGCCCCGGGCGTGAGCGGCCTCGCCCCCGAGCGAAGGAGCAGCGAGTGCCGGGGGCAAGCAGCTCGCAGGGAAGGGACGACTGTCCCCCAGGTGTGGGGACATGCTCACAGCTCCCTCTGAACAGGACAGTTACACCAAAGCCGCCAGCAGACGCCGCTGCTCGCCTTCCTGGCACGCGGACATCCGTGTCCCCCGCGTGGGCAGCTGTCACAGGTGCATCTCTCGGCCGCGGACACGCTCTGGACTGAAACGCGCAGGCCTGCCAGCCACCCAGCAGCCCGCGCTCACGCGGTGTGTCCCGCATCGGGGCGCCGGAGGTCGGGACCACCGCGCCTGTCTGCTGTACCGTGTGTGCGCTTAGGGTTCTCGGTGAGTAAAAGGCTCCGGCTCCCTCTCCGTCCACTCCCAGGGCTGACTTTGGAGTGGGAGCGCCGGGTCTGAAGTCAGCTTGTCTCTCATCCACTCGTTTCCCAAGTTAACAAGATTGTCTGGTGACGGCTGCCACACAGGGATGCGCCTAAGGGCTGGGCCCTGCTGTCCATGCCCTGTCCTCCTGTTAGACAAGCCGGGTCCTGGGCACCAGCGGGGAACTGAACAAATCAGGATCCCGTGTGAATCTCTAACTTGGGGAGAAACTGTGACTAAAGTCTGAATCCTCAGAAGTGTGACCCGAGGCCGGCTCTGGGGCTTCCCAGCAGTCCGAGGGCATTCGGCACCCCCAGCCTGATGCCACCCATGGTGCTCAGAGCTCGTGAGGACACGCCATGGACCCCATCCTCAGAGAGGCCCACACGCCAGTGCTGCTCGGTAGCCAGCCCAGAGAGGCAACGTCCTGACCCTGGAGAGGCAAGAGGGGCATCCAGGAGCTTGTCACAAGCATGATCCCTTGCGCAGCCCGGCCAGGGGGCACACCTTCTAGAAAGCAGAAGCGTGGTGGGCAGTCCAAGGAGCCCCCATGGCCTTGGGTTTGTGGACAGTCATGGGGGCAGGAGAGGGCATGGCGTCCACCCCAGAGAAAGGCACCCCTGCCAGCTGCCCTGCCGAGGACAGAGATGCAGGCCAAAGCTGAGCGTGACCCCAAGAGGGCCCCGCCTGCAGGACCACCAGCTCTGGACAGGGACCAGGGGCTTCGTTAACACAGCTTCTGGGCGCCAAGCCCGCTGGGACAGAGGGAGCTATGAACCCGGCCGTCTCTGGACGTGAACAAATGAACAGAGAGGCTCCCAACAGAGGGGATCCGTACTCCAGACCTTGCTGTGACAGCCCTGTGCTGGGGTCTGTTAGAAAGCAAAGCCCTTGAAGCCTCGGGTCTGCAGCAGGGCCCAGACTGGCAAGGGCTTTGGGTGCTGCTCCCTCTCCTCCCAAAGCATCGGGGAGCCCCCCGCCCCAACAGGCTTGCTGGCTGCCAGCCCCTTGAGCCCACCTCTGGGGCACCATGTGCTGCCAAGGACCGGGGTCTTGGGCCGGCTGTGTGTGAGGAGAGCCAGGCCCAGGGAGCCCAGTGCTGGACACCTGTCCTCCTCAGCCCACCCCGTGCCCCTTGCAGGCTCAGAGCCCACTCTGCCTTCAGGCAGGCAGAGCCAGGATGCCCCAGTGAGGCCAAAGCCTCGGGATGTTTTCCTGCGACCGACCGGCTGGGGCGGCCCTGAGCGCTTCTAAGGAACCTGCCATCCGTCATTCTGGGCAGCCACCCTCGAGCCATTTGTCACGCTTGCCCCGCTTGCCCCGGTGTGGTGTGGTAATTGTCATGTGGCAGCGTCAAGGTGCTTCCCGGGGCCTCCCCCGCCGGCCTCCCTCCATGGCCTTCCATCGCCAGCCTCCTGGGAGGTTCTGTCTTAGGGAGCAGGGACGCTGTCTTCACCCGAGCAGTGTGAAAATTTTCAGAAGAACGGAAGTTGACGGGAGTACAGGGAGTGCGGCCATGGCGGGGATCCACGAGAGCCAGGAGCCTGCAGGGCATGGGGGGGCAGGGGTGCCCAGCAGATTCTCAGATCCCAGAAGCATTAACCCCTTCTGCCTCCACACGCAGAGGCCTGGTCCTTCCCAGAGCACAGTGACCAAGTGTGTCGGTGACACTGGGGCACACCGAGAGGGGTCTGTGTGGGCTGCTGGCACTCTGCTTCTCCAGCAGACGTGGGGGACCGTGCAGGAGGTACAGAACAAGCCCTCAAGGAGTCTCCTCCAGAGCCAGCATCCGACCCCGATGATGACCCCATCGTTCAACAGGCCAGGGAGGGAGAGCAGAACCCCGGGGGCCCAGTGGGTGAGCCCCCCAAGATAGGCCGAGTCAGCTGGGACACCTCAGGGGACAGCCCTCCTTTGACTTTCCAAGAAGGCTTCTCCATGCACAGAACCTTGGTGAAAGGGAAGGGAATTACCCCAAGTCTCCCAGAGGCCGCTGGAGCCAGGCTCTCTGGTCCGCATCCCAGTCGTGGTGAAGTCAGGGTCAACATCGGGGTTCTTCTCACTGCTCCCCTGAGTCTCCAAACAGGAGAAATGGCCCTATAGGTCTGTGGGGCTGGCTTGCTCACCCCTGGGGCCCCACCATCTCCTCCACCCCTACAAGCTCACACAGGGGCTGTGGAGCTAGTGTCTGTGGGGGACCCGCGAGACCCTGACCCCTAAAGCTCTGTTCCCAGGGGCCTGTGTCCTCCGGAGAGCCAGGAAGGGGCCGGTTCCCCCAAGGCAGGGAAATGCCGGGCTCCAGCACCTCCAGACAAGCTGGATGAGGTTGGAGGGATGATGGTCGCAGCGGGCAGCCCCCTTCAGAGGGCCGGAAGGGGCCATGTGGGGTCTGGGGCCTGTGGGTGCCCTGGGCTCTGCCCCCCAGCTCAGGCCTCCTGTTCTCAGGACCTAGAGCTGCCCCTCCGGACTGACTGTGTCACAGGAGGCCGTCCCTGTCCCCGAGCCCACCTCCTCACAAGTCTCGTGGGCTGCCCAGGGGAGAGGCGAGACCCCGGGGCAGGTGTCCCTGGGTCCTGGCCCCAAGGGGACTGCATGACTGGGGCCAGAGGGAAGCATCCACAGACCCAGATGTCCGTCCTGTGAGCTGGCAGAGCCCCTGCCAGGCTGCTGGCCTGTGCGTCCACAGAGCGCCCTGGCAGACCCCGGAGAGGTGGCTGGCTCGACCCCTCCCAGGTGTGAGCAGGGAGGCCCAGGAGGTCGGTCCGTCCCCAGCGGAGCCTTCCAGCCCTGTGAGCCTGCAGCCGCTGCGTTTCCAGAAGGAAACCCGCCTGTGGGGGAGGGGCCTGCAGGGGCCCTGGACCCACCCAGTCCCACGTGGAGGGGTCCCCGTGCCCTGACCGCCCCCTCCCCCACAGGTTTCCATCTGTCCCACAAGGTTACCAGCGTGGTCCCCGAGAGCGCGCTGCTCATTGTCTTGGGCCTGGTGCTGGGCGGCATCGTCTGGGCCGCCGACCACATCGCCTCCTTCACGCTGACGCCCACTGTCTTCTTCTTCTACCTGCTGCCCCCCATCGTGCTGGACGCCGGCTACTTCATGCCCAACCGGCTCTTCTTCGGGAACCTGGGCACCATCCTGCTGTACGCCGTCGTCGGCACCGTGTGGAACGCGGCCACCACCGGGCTGTCCCTCTACGGCGTCTTCCTCAGCGGCCTAATGGGTGAGTGGGCACGGCGTCCGCGGGGCGTCCTTGGGGTGGTGGGTGCTTGGGACAGGGTCATCCTCGGGGTGGGGTCCTCGGGGCGGGGTCTGCAGGAGCAGGGTGTGGGCAGCCCTGCTTACGGAAGCTCAGATACACACAACCCAGACCCGGAGAGTGTTCAGGGTGACGAACCTCACTGGTGGGTTCACTTAACCGCCTTGGTATGTTTAAAAGAAGGTTTAATTAGGAAACAACTAGCTGTCTGGGCATCTCCGGGCTGAGGCTCGTGTCCTGCTTGGGAATGAAATCCTGTCCAACCAGGTTAGCAGGTGGGCAGGGTGGGTGGGACCGCCGAGCAGCTGTCCCTCCCTGCAGGTGCGGTTGGGGCTCACTTCCCTGCACCGAGCACCCGGGGTGGGGAGGGCCCTCTGCCGGAGGCCAGGTTGAGGGTCCCTGGTAGACACGCACCTGAGCACGAAGATTGGGTCGTTCCCCCCAAGCCTGCAGGAGAACCTCGCCGGTGGCCGCTGGGTCACGGGGCCTGTGTGTCCACAGTGGCTTCCCCAGCCCGTGTCTCCTGACATCCATGTTCTTAACTCAGCCCTGGCCGAGAGCCGAACGGCACCCCACCCACCAGGGCGTGAGCCTTTATCCCCCTGGGAAACTGGAGCAGGCGAGGCCAGGGGCTCACCCTTGCACGGGAGAGCATGGCTCGCTCTGGGGTTGCTGCAGCGCAGGCTCATGGCGTCGGCGGCGACCGCGGAGAAGCGGGTGTCGGCACCTGGACGCCCGTCTGTGCGCTCAGCCGTGGCCCCAAACATCCTACCTGCGTGGACCAGACTCCTAGGGCTGGGCCCGGAGACTGGTTTCCATGTGACTAAAGGAAGTCTGTACATCGCTCCCCAGGGGGATCAGGGCCTTGGGGCCTTGGTGACAAAGGACACGCACAGAGAAAAAGAGGCCAAAGGGCCCCTGGCGGGAATTGACGGCTTGCCTGGCCCATGTGCCATCTCAGGACTTTGTCCTCAGCCCGTGGGAGCTTGCACACCCCTTTGAGCCTCGGCGGCCATTTGGCACCATCCCTAGGCCTGACCCGGACAACCCCCCAGGGTGACATGGGGACGAATGTGCCCGGCCAGACATCGTGGGCCAGGAAGCCTCTGGTGCTTTTGGTTGCGTCTATTGGCGATGCCTTTAGATAGCTGGGCTGTAGCTAAGACGACAGGACCCCTCCAGCCCCTGGACCCAGGGGAATGTCCCAGGGTTTGGACCAGTAGGCCCTGAGGGGGCCTGTGCGCAGCTCTCAGGATGCAGCTGGCCGAGGGAGGGCATCGGGTAACGTCCTGGAGCAGAACAGCACCCAGGGGCCAACGAGTCTGTTCTGTCGCCAGACTCCTGGGGCCAGAGTCTGCTGGGGCTGGGGAGCTTGGGCTGTTTGTGCAGACCAGCGGGCGGGCTCCGAGGTGCACTCAAGGCCAGGGAGCGCCTGCTGGGGAAAGGTCAGCCTAGCCCAGGCTGCAGGTAGGCCCAGCAGTGGGGATCTTGGGTGGACCCCTGGACGGGCCCGCAGGGGGTTGGCCCTGCAGAGGCTCCCGGCCTCTGCAGTCAGAGAGGCCCCGTCAGAGGGGTGTGACCGGAGGCCCTCTTGGCTGTGGTAGAGACAGGGTCCTGGAGCCCACAGCTGGTCGTCGGGAGCCCACAGTCCAGTCTGGCCCCGGGAGAGCCTGTGGGTGATAGACTGTCCCGCCCGGGAGGACAGCAGGCTGCTCCTAGAGCTGGGGCGCTTGCTGCCTGGACGGCTGGCTTCTAGAATGGGCCACCGGTCTGTCGGGGCCTGTGGACGCTGAGAGGCCATCGAGCCACGAGGCGTTTAAGGAAGGAACACCTCAAAGGGGGATGTGTATCTGGGAGCCCCTGGCATCTGAAGGCAGGAAGGACTGTTCCCGCCTCTGCCTCACCCACAGCATCTGGAGGTGGGAGAGTGAAACCTGAGAGTCCCGTTCCAAAAGGGACATTTTAAGGTCACTGGAAGCTGGTCCTAACCTCTGTTACCACTTCAACACCCAGACTGTGGCCCCAGGCTGTGGGGTTTTCAAGAGCTCACAGGAACCCCCTCCAGGGTCCTCCCTCTCCATAGACTCAACCTTCTCTCAGAGGCCCAGCCTGGCCCCGAGGCGGAGCCAGGTTCCTGCAGAAGCTGCCCCCGCCCCCTCTGTCCTGGGCCTGGAGGCGGCCCTTGGCCCTGACCGGGCAGGCGTCCAGCCTACACGGTTTCCACCTTCCCCACCCCGGTGGGCCTCTGCCACGGACGGCCTAGGCCTGACTGCCCCTGGGGTCTGGTTAAGCCCACTCAGCCCGGGGAGGAGGTCTTCCTCCAACCAGCCTCCTGAGCAGGTGTGTGTCCCGAACAGAGCTGGTACAGGCAACCATAGGCGGGTCCCTGAGCTTTTCTTCAGGGAGGGCAGCTGCCGGGGTGAGCCTGTCACCGAGAGCGGCTCTGGAGACTGAGATGCACTGGAAGGACAGAGAAGTTGGAAAGTGCCTCTCGGCATGACCCTGGGCCACCGCAAGAAGCAGGCTAGGCTGAGCTCTGAGGACCTGCATCTCCAAGGTCCCTTCCTCTCCCTCCCTCCTCTCTGAGCCCCCATCTCCCTTCTTCTTCCTCAGACCTGGAAACCCCTCCTGTTGGAGGCCCCAGGGTTTCCCCAGACCCTGTGAGGCCTGACCCTCCCCAGCCCCCATCCTTCCCCTCCCCTCGTGGCTCTGATCTGGGCTGAGAAGCCACTTCCCAGGGAGGCTGTTCCCCCACCCGCCCCCCATCAAGCCCCGACCACCTCCCCAGCATTTACACCACCGTGTCCCCGGACAGCAGATGGCCCAGGACAGGGCTCTGATGCCATGCTGGGCCTGGCCGGGCATCCCCAGCCCCTCGTCTGCTTGGAGCAACCTCCCAGAGGGGAGCAGCCAGGCCCAGGGGAGGGGAAGGGAAGAAGCAGGGCGGTCAGTCCCCACTGGGGTGAGACCCACTGTCCCGGAAGGCCGTGGGAGCCCATGGGAGGGCGGCAGTGTGACCCAGGTTATCAGAGCTGGCCGGCCCCAGAGCCAAGAGAATCCACGTCCCATCCTGAGAGGCCTCCAACCGAGCCGTCAGCAGGGCAGCGGTCTGAGGCAGCCCCGAAGGCCGAGGGGAGGAAGTGTCCCTGGCTCCGAGGTCCTCATTCCTTCCAGGCCCCGAAGGGCTCTCGCTGACGGCGCCGCTGTCTCGCAGGGGACCTGAACATCGGGCTGCTGGATTTCCTCCTGTTCGGCAGCCTGATCGCCGCCGTGGACCCGGTGGCCGTCCTGGCCGTGTTCGAGGAGGTGCACGTCAACGAGGTCCTGTTCATCATCGTCTTCGGGGAGTCTCTGCTGAATGACGCCGTCACCGTGGTGAGCGGGTGCCGGGCGGGCTCCGGGACTCGGCCCAGAGCATCTCAGAGCTGCCGGTAGGGCGGACCGCAGTGGCCCTCGGCGGACAGGGCCGAGGAAGCGGCCGGGAGGAGGGACACACGGAGGCCGGGTCTGTGCGCGGGGCTCGATCTGCTCGCGGCTGCGGCCGCAGGCTCTCCCATGCCGGCCCCTGGCCCACCACCTCCCTCGCCTCGCCGCCCGCTAGCTCAGAGGGGCGGCCTCTCGGCCCGGTTCCTCGTCGGTTCTCCCGCCTTCGCGGCAGCCATCTGTCCGCCCCACTGCCCGGGGCCCCGAGCAGGACGCCTCTCTGGGTCCAGACTCGAAGCCGCCGGTTCCCGAGTGCCCGGAGGGAGCCCACGGAGAGGCGAACGGCAAGATCTCCTCAGAACGAAGGAAGGAAGGCGGGCGAGCATGGGTGGTGTGCGCGGGAAGGCGGCTCTCCAGGAGGGAGCCGGGCGGGCCCCCTGCGGGCGGGCGGGGGCTGGAGGACCCTGGGCTTGGGTGCGAGGCCACAGGCGCCGCAGACGGAGCAGAGGCATCGCGGAACGTGGGGCTGCGTCTCAGCGGCCCAGGGCTCGGCGTCCTCGAAATCCATCCCTGATCTGGGCCACGCGCTCCGTGCGAGCGAGCTCTGGGTGACGGAGCGCCCTCCCCACGCAGGCCAGCCGCGCTGTGCCTCCAGCAGCTGCTCCGGGCCCAGGGGCCTCGTGCCCGGGCTTTGCACGCACAGCAGGCTACGAAGATCTGTCTGTAGCAGTGGCGTCTCCGAGGAACCCCCTCCTCCGGTCCCATCAGTGTTCAGGAGACTGGGAAGCCCTAAGGCTGGGCTGCACCTGATTTCTAATGCAGCAGAGAAGAGGTTCTCGGGGAATGGGGGACTAATTTGGAACTTAATCAGAAACGTAACCCACAGCCCCTCAGAGGTTGTGCTGCTCTGTGCCCTGGCCTCGCTTCTCTGTGGAAGCACGAACCCCGGCTGAGCCCCGGAGCTCCCTGCAGAGCTCCCCACACAGCCCTACCAGAGGTTCCCTCTCCCCCCGCTGCATTTCCGTGGAGACACCAGAGCCGAGGTCCGGCCCCCAAGGCCCCTGGAGGCCCAGGCCCTGCCCCCCCACCAGTACATCCTCAAGCCCGCCATCCCTCCTGCTGCACACCCTGCCTTTTGGGGTCCTTGGCCCCCTCGAGCAGACCTGGCGAGGCGGGCTTGTGGCCCACAGCAGCCCCTCGGCCCGGCGGGTGGAGCGGCGCATCGTCAGGAGGCCCAGGAGGGAAACACAGCAGTGCCAGGCTGAGTCTGGCGTACGGTTGTTGAGCTTTTCATCTCGAATATCTTTTATTATTGATGGGTTACAGTGTAAATGTGGACATGCGGAGACATCAAGGGTGTGGTCCCACGACCAGGAGTCAGCGCAGTCGTGAAGTCACGGAAAACGAAATTCTGGCTTCATCTAGGAAAACAAAACAGAGTTACATGTGGTGGGGGGACTTTGTGCTTTGCTGAGTGCCAGAAAAGGCCAGGTTTGCTCCTCAAGGTTCTAGTTCCTTCTAGAAGGTTGTTCTGCCTCTCCCATCCCACCTGTTGGCTCATCTCCGGCCTTCGTCTTATTGACCATGTTGCCCCATGACGATCTCCTCTCAGTGAATTTTGGGGGCTGCCCCAGGCTGCTCCATCCAGCCCAAGGCCTCAAGGCCTGGGGCCCGAGTCAGGGAGGGCTGAGCGCTGGCGGAGGGCTGACCTGATGTCATGCTTGTCTCTGTCGCCTCCAGGTCCTCTACAACGTGTTTGAATCTTTCGTGACACTGGGTGGTGACAAGGTGACTGGCGTGGATTGCGTGAAAGGCATAGGTGTGTGGCTGGTGGGTGCGCGCATCTGGGGACTGTGGGCGCCATGTCTCCTCTCCAACATGGGGACCGCCTCCAGGCTTTGGCGCCAGGCCTGCCTCTGGGACCCACAGCCTGTGTAGGAAAAGGCATTTCCACTTGGAAGCTTCAGTGAGAGTTCCCTCCTGTCCCCAGTGGGTTTCAGGCGCACGATTTCGTTGGGCCCTGGGAGGCAAGGGCTGCTGTCCCATGAGACCAGCATGTCCGGTTGGAGGACGTAGACCTGGTGTCCTCTGTGGTCCTGAGTGAACAATTCTCTGGGCAGGGACAATGGCAGCCTGGCTGTCCTGGGGGCCCAGGGACAAGCCCGCCCACAGCTGCCTTCTCGGGCTTTCTCCGCAGTGGGTGAGGGGAGCCAGGCCTCCCTGCTCTCCACGTGCCCGCCAGCCCCGCAGGGGAGAACTGGCCTCTTGTTTGCCGCGTTGTTGGCGCCTCTGTGGGGTTACCAGGCAACCCACGGTGAGGAATGGTCTGGAAGGGCTGCGGGCCAGCCGCGCCCACACGGGCCAGCCACGCCCGGCCACAAAGGGCCTTTCAGGCGGTTCAGCCAGCGTCCTCGCCCGCAGTGTCCTTCTTCGTGGTGAGCCTGGGGGGCACGCTGGTGGGGGTCATCTTCGCCTTCCTGCTCTCGCTGGTGACCCGCTTCACCAAGCATGTGCGCATCATCGAGCCGGGCTTCGTGTTCGTCATCTCCTACCTGTCCTACCTCACGTCCGAGATGCTGTCGCTGTCCGCCATCCTGGCGTGAGTTCCCCGCACTCCCACGGCCCAGGCCGCCACAGCTGCACAGTGTCCGGCGCCGTGCTGGCGTGCAGGGGTGGGGGGAGGGAGGAGGGAGGGGAGGGGAGGAAAGGGCAAGGGGGGAGGGAGGGGCTGTCCCTGTCCACCCTGCCACTTGCCATTATGCAGGGGTGGGGGGAGGGAGGAGGGAGGGGAAGGAAGGGAGGAGGGGGACGGCCCCTCCCTCCCCGGGGCACTGCCCTCCCGGTCCCCTCCAGCCCCCCTCTCCGCCTGGCCCACTTTCCTGTGAGGGCGAGACATCACTGTGGGGGTGAAGAATCTGGTCTATTCGGGTTTTAAACCAGGAGTTGGCGTTTTCCCAGAGTCGTCCTTGAGCCCCGCCGACACACAGCCTCTTCTGGGTGCCCCGGGCAGGAGGCTGGCCGACACCCTGTGACCCAGATCTGCCCCAGCAGCTCCCCGCCCCAAGAGCCAGCTGCCGCCGGAGTGTGGAAGACACTGGGGCAGGCCACTGGGTGGCTCGGGCTCAGGTCTTGGGGTGTGGGGAGGCCCAGCTCCAAGCCAAGGGTCGGTCGGTAGGGGGTGCGCGCCCAGGCCCCAGGCGCGCAGCCCCGTGCGGGCAGAGTCCGGCCCCCAGGCTCACGGCGCTCCCATCCCCAGCATCACCTTCTGCGGAATCTGCTGCCAGAAGTACGTGAAGGCCAACATCTCTGAGCAGTCGGCCACCACCGTGCGCTACACCATGAAGATGCTGGCCAGCGGGGCCGAGACCATCATCTTCATGTTCCTGGGCATCTCGGCCGTGAACCCCCTCATCTGGAAGTGGAACACGGCCTTTGTGCTCCTGACCCTGGTCTTCATCTCCGTGTACCGGGCTGTGGGTGAGGGGGCTGGGGCGGTAGGGGCGCGGGAGCGTGTGGACGATGACAGGGTGCTGGGGGGTCTGGGGTGGAGGGTGGGGGTCGACGGGGCCAGCGGGGACGGAGAAGACCGTGGAAGGTGGACAGTGGGGACCGGCTGTGGGGAGGCTGTGGAGTGTTCGGGGGTCCCTGGGGAGCCGCAGCATGGCCAGGTCATGGTTATCTGCAGTGAAGTTTCAGGCTCGCTTCCTGGCCTTGTCACCTTGAGATGGTGACAGCCTAGGTGGGGGGCAGGGTGGAAAGTTCTAGAGCCTAGGGGAGCCTGTTTGGTGTCCCCCTGACTCACTCTGGATGTCAGCGTTGAGGAAGCCGATGGGGGCTCCCGCTGTGGCCCTTGTGGCCCACTGTTGGGGTACGGGCTGGGGTGGGACCACCACCCGCTCTCGGCCTGTCCTCAGCGGGGGCCGCCAGAGTGAGGCAGGGTTGGTGGTCCTAGGACACGAGCCTCCTTTGCCGTCTGGGTCACAGGGCAGGTCGGACCCGCGGCCAGGAGAGAGCAGGCATGCAGGGAGGGGGGCGTGTGGAGAGCAGGGCTGCAGGGCGCGTTCTCCTGACATGCTCCGCGGGAGCCGACCCCTCACCGCCACTCCCCGAGCAGGGGATTCAGGGAGGGGGCGAGGTGACTCCCGGAGCGGGGCGGGGCGCGGTGCTCAGGGCATCCCCGCCGGCAGGTGTCGTCCTGCAGACCTGGGTCCTGAACCGGTACCGGATGGTGCAGCTGGAGATCATAGACCAGGTGGTCATGTCCTACGGCGGCCTGCGCGGGGCCGTGGCCTTCGCTCTGGTGGTCCTTCTGGATGAGAAGAAGGTGAAGGAGAGGAACCTATTTGTCAGCACGACCATCATCGTGGTCTTCTTCACAGTCATCTTCCAGGTGGGCTGAGCGCCCACCCTGCCCGGCCCCCGCCCCCCACCTCGCCAGGCCCGCCCTATGCGGGGACCAGCCTCTCCTGCCTCCAGGCCCTAATTGCTTTGTACTATTTTAGTAACTAGGAGCCGTTTTGTAGGTTTTCATGCGGCCCCTCAGGGGATGCAGCACGATTTGGCCTAAAAATGTCCTTCCTGTGCTGCCCTGGCTAACGAAGCCCCAGTTAATATTTCATGGACCAGACGCGCCCAGGGGAGTGTCCCACTTCCCCCTTGCTCTTGGACAATCGGAGGGAGCCGACTGGGGGCCCTCCGGGCAGGGTCAGGTCCCTGCGCACCAGCGGGTGGCTGCGGACTCACATACTGGGGGCTCAGTGGGCCGGGCGGGTCCCTGGGCTGGAGCCCGCCTGCCTCCAGGGTCGACCCCCGTCTTCCAGGGCCTGACCATCAAGCCCCTGGTGCAGTGGCTGAAGGTGAAGAGGAGTGAACACCGGGAGCCCAAGCTCAACGAGAAGCTGCACGGCCGGGTAGTGGGCCGGCGGGCAGGGGGGCAGGGCACCTGTGTTCCTCCGAGGGATGCTCACCCACTTCTCTTCCCTGTGAAAGGCTTTCGACCACATCCTTTCAGCCATTGAGGACATATCAGGGCAAATTGGACACAACTACCTCCGAGATAAGTAAGTGGCCGCAGGTGCCCCTGGCTGGGCTGAAACGGGGACATTTGGAGGCATGTCTCTTCACTGTCAGCTTCCCTCCCTCTGCCGTTCAGGGGAGGACCTCAGGGTAGAAAGAGCCACGATCTTCCCCATTAAAGCAGCCTCGCAGAGCGCTCCCTAACTGAAGAACTCTGCCTTCACCAGGGGCCAGGAGGTTGCTTGCCTAACTGCCCGAGACCCCCACCCCTTGGGACTCCCGCTCCCCCTGAACTCCCTCCTCTCCCTGGGACTCCCCCTCCCCTGCTGCCCCTGGAATCTCTCCTCCTGGACACTCTCCTCTAGGAACCCGCCCCCCCCCAACGGACCCCTTCCTTCCTCTGGGACTCCTCCTTTCCCAGGACCCCCCGGGGACCCTGCGTCTGGGACCCCTCTCCCTCAGGAGCCTTCCCCTGGGGCCCCCTCCCGCAGGGACTCTCCCAGCCTCCTCCTCCCAGTGGAACTGTCTCTCTAGCTCATGGCTGTTGAGCTTCGGCTCGATGCTCCTCTTCAACTCTCGCCTGGCTACCCCCTCTTCTGACCCACAGGACCCGCTGTATCCTAACTGGGTTGGATTTGAAGCCTCCTTCCCACCAGCCTGGGTCTCTCCTGGGGGGCGCTCAGGGCTTCCTCCTCCCCCGGCCCATGCCTCTGCAGGCAAAATGTGTGCCCCCTTCCCTGTAGCCAGGCCCCCAGAGCCCGGCCCTCCCCCCCGGCCTCGGCCTTTCCAGAGGGCCAGGTAGTCAACTGGAAAGCTTGGCAATGTTGTCTTAAATGAGAAAACAGAATCCAGAATTTGACGTACATTCTAGTGGCACGTGCCTTCAGATAGGAAGGGAGGAACAGAGCACGGATGGAGAAATAACACCCCTGAGGGTTATTCCTTTTATTTTAAAAGTCACCTTTGTGAGTTTACTTGTTACCGTAAGCGAAAATCAGGGTTGGGGGGCGTGTCTCCTGTGTCTCAGTCCCTGGGAGACCACGTCCCTGCGAGTCTGGGCGGTGGGAGGGGGCACGCCCCCCACACGCTGCCAGGGTCCCCGTCCGTCCTGGGGCCTTGCCCACAGCCAATCCAAGTGCTGACGTCATGCTGGTTTGGACCCCCCAGGTGGTCCAATTTTGACAGGAAATTCCTCAGCAAAATCCTCATGAGACGGTCGGCACAGAAGTCTCGAGATCGGATCCTGAATGTTTTCCACGAGCTCAACTTGAAAGACGCTATCAGCTACGTGGCTGAGGTACCGGAACATTCCGCCTGCTCTCCTGTCAGAGTTGGTGGCTGAAACAACACCCAGCCATGGGGTGTGGACAGCCATTGGGGTCTGGGGTAGCGGGCCAGGGAGGGAAGGCCCTGCACCCCGAGGCCCCGGCGGGAGCGCGCTGGGACTGCCACAGGTTCACCACGTAAAGCTCCTGGGTCCTCCAACACCCTGAGGACGGCTGTGTGAGCCGAGGCACAGAGGCCTCCCTGTGGCTCTTGGGACGCTCCGTGGTCTGGTGGGTCTGAGACGGAAAACAAGCAGGGCATACGGGGTCGTGCCCCCGACATGTAGGTGCACACATGTTCATGCACATCCACGCACGCGCAGCCATGGACACAGAGGGGAAAGCGGGAAGGAGGTCGTGCACCCTGTGGGCTCACAGGGGACACACCTGCGAACAGGTTGTGGTTCCAAGGTCCCCGCAGGTGAGCACGCGAAGAACACCTGGAGGTAAACGAATCCACCTCACGCGTTCAAGGCTGAGGGGCCAGAGGGGGCTCCCCACTAAGCAGCAGCCAGCGCCTGCAGCGTGGGGTCAGT
Source organism: Mellivora capensis (assembly GCA_004024625.1). NCBI lineage: Eukaryota > Metazoa > Chordata > Mammalia > Carnivora > Mustelidae > Mellivora > Mellivora capensis. The sequence goes on from PISX010016622.1 coordinate 21,855, forward strand.
GAGGGGCTCGGGGAGCATATGGCAGATGAGGGGCCAGCCCTGCCCCGCGGGCTGCACGGTGACTCTCTGGACCTCACTGTCTCAGAGGCTACACCAGCCCACAGCCGCTCAGTCAGGACTCGGGAGGCGTCCGAGCAGGTGTCAGGACTCCTCCTGGGACACAGTCCAGCTGGCCCCTCCCCAGGGGCCACATGCCTCCAGGAAGTACACACATATGACAGTGACCTGCCCTTTGCCTTGGTCAGCCGGCCACCTTTGCCTCATATGTACGCCCTGGGCCCCGAGGTCACCTGGCGCCTCATCAGCCCGGGCCTGCTCAGCCTGGGGAGCTAGGGATTTGCACGTCCATCCCAGCAAGCCTCACGGACCTCATCCAGAGGGCACAGCCAGGGCCCTGGAAGCGTGAGTCCTGTCTCCAGCTCGTCCACACCAAACATACAGCCTGAGGCCCCAACACAACCAGGGGCCCCTCCAAGACAGATGGACGCAGGGGAAGGGGCCTCTACACCATCAGCCAAGCTAATGTCAGCTCCCCCTGGAGCCCCAGCCCACAAGCCCCAGGCACTGGGAGGGACGAGGTCCCCTGCTGTCTGCACCTCTGGCCCCGGGCTGGGGGTTGCTGTGCTCAGACCTCTGCCCTCTGGCTCTACAGAGGCTTCCGTGTCCTCTGAGCCAGGATGGACGGGCAGGGGGGCTGTCCTGCCAGTGCGCACAGTGACGTCTCCTTCTGCTGGCGAGCCCTGTCTCTTGTGGGCGCCCTGATGCCCCGAGCCCCGACGTGAGAGATGCAGGCTGCGGTCTGCGTCCCCATCGCGCAGCACACTGACTCCCCCCCTCCAGCGACACGGGCTCCTCCCTGCTCAAGACTGGCTCTGCCTGCAGCCAGGATGGCATGTGCTCCTGGGCTGGGCCTCTGGGCCTCCTGCCCCGCCACATCGGGCCCTGACCCTGGTGCCCTCCTAGCCCCACGGCCACCCCTGAGGAGTCCCTGCTCTCTTCCAGTGGCCCCTTTGGCCCCATACTCCCACCCAAGGAGAGTGGCTGTTTTCAACTTCCGTTCACGTTAGGCTTGGCTCTCTGTGACCTTAGTCTCACTCAGTTCTGGCCCGAGGCCTGGGGGTTCCCCTCTCAGGGCAGCCAGGTGGGAGTCCCCAGTGGGGACAGGGGACACCTCCCCAGTCTGGGGGGAGCGGCAGTGTTTCCTGATGCCCTATGCCCACTGAGGGTCTGGGATGAAGGACCCATGGTCCTGTCTTCACTTTCCCTTTCCACCCACCAGCCGCTGCCTGCTCAGCACGGCCTTCCCCACTCTTCAAGGGCCAGCGGCCGCCAGGCACCGAGGTGCTCCACGGTGCAGGCTGATCAGCTCTCCCCCCCCACAGGGAGAGCGCCGTGGGTCCCTGGCTTTTGTCCGCTCCCCTAGCACCGACAACGTGGTCAACGTGGACTTCAGCACGCCACGGCCCTCAACTGTGGAGGCCTCTGTCTCCTACCTCCTGTACGTGCTCCCGTTCCCCTGGGGTTTCGCCAGAAGAAGCCCCCCCACCCCCAGCCTGGCCCCTCCCGCCGTGACCCGGGAGGCTGCTCTGGGCATGGGTCTCACCTGACCCGCACATCCCAGGCCCTCCCGGTCACAGGCAGCAGGGCCCCTGTGGACAGTTAGTAGCCTGGGGGCCTCTGGGGGCCCCAAGAGTCATAAGTGGGTGTAGAGGCCCCGGACTGGACCCCGGGCTCTAGGTGTTTCCTGCTACAAACGCACCTGTAGGAAATGTTAGCATCCGCCCGATGGGAGACAGAGAGGAAAGGGTACTGGCAGGACCAGACAGAGATCTGGGGCTGAGGCCTCACCCCCGGTCACCCCTCCCTCCGCGGGGCCCAGGCCATGGGCCTCCTGCTCTGTCATGCTGCACAGTGGGGGCTGGGCCAGCTGGGGGAGGCGTGCGGAGGACAGGGGGCACTGGGTGTGTGCCGGTTAGGTTCCCGGGGGGGTCAGTCCCAGGACCAGCCTCCTGGGGTTGGTGGCACTCAGGGGTCGAGGGCAGGGCAGGTGGGCGATCACGGCGGCCCCCACACAGGAGGGAGAACGTGAGTGCGGTGTGCCTGGACATGCAGTCGCTGGAACAGAGAAGGAGGAGCATCCGTGACACGGAGGACATGGTCATGCACCACACCCTGCAGCAGTACCTGTACAAGCCTCGGCAGGAGGTGGGCGTGTGGGGCGTGGGTGGGGGGGTACAGAGCCCGGGCCCCCCTCCCCTGGGATGGCCTCAAGGGCTGGCGGGAGGCGGGAGGTCAGCCTCGCCGCCGGGTCCCTGGGTGCTCTTGCCCCTGCGTCCATCTGTCTGAGGATGCTAGTGGGGCCCTGAGGCTGGGAGCAGCCCATGCAAGGTGCTCCTACTGTGACCATCCCGCGGCCTCTCCCCCAGTACAAGCATCTCTACAGTCGGCACGAGCTGACCCCGAACGAAGACGAGAAGCAGGACAAGGAGATCTTCCACAGGACCATGCGGAAGCGCCTGGAGTCCTTCAAGTCCGCCAAGCTGGGCGTCAACCCGAACAAGAAGGCGGCAAAGCTCTACAAGAGGGAGCGCGCCCAGAAACGGGTGATGGCAGGGGGCACGCAGCTGTTGGCAGAGGGACTTGGGGTGCCCTGGGGCTTGGGGTCAGGGACAGGCCCGGGCGGGCGCTCTGCACCTGGAACCACTCACAGCGCAGGACGGGCCCCGGAGGGCTCCGGGCAGCGCAGCAGGGGCTCCACTGGGACCGGCTGGGACTGTCGAGGTCTGGGTGTAGCTGTGCCAGTTAACAGTTTCCTTTTGTTTCTCAGAGAAACAGCAGCATTCCCAATGGGAAACTGCCCCTGGAGAGCCCCATGAACAATTTCAGCATTAAGGAGAAAGGTACTGGGGTGGGGCACAGTGGAGTGCTCACCAGCAGGGCCCAGAGACACAGGCCATGGGGCAGGAGGAGCCCAGAGTGCTGTCCTGCCAGAGACCCTTCCCCCTGGCAGCCAGGACCCTCCACGGCGTCCTCCCGTCCCATCCTGGGCAGGGGGATGCTGCAGGAGGAGCAGGGACCGCAGGGCTGGACACACACCCTGGCTCCCGTGTTGGGGGGAAGACCAGCCACAGCAGCTTCGCTCTGCCCGCCCTGTGCTGACATGGCCGTCCAGGCACTGCCAGCCAGGAAGTGGCCCAGAAGAGGGTAGGGAGCACTGTGTGTGTGATGACACTGTGGCCTGGTGGGAGGGAGAATCCTCAGGGTGCTCTGCAAGGTAGTCAGGGGCACGACGCTGGTGGCTGTGTGCCCAGTCCCCTTTCCTCATGCTGCCCTCCCTTGCCACCAGATTTGGAACTTTCAGACCCCGAGGAGGCCCCGGACTATGGTGCTGAAATGGGTGGGGGGATCGAGTTCCTGGCAAACATCACACAAGACACCGCGGCCACAGACTCCCCGTCAGGTGAGGGGTGGGGTCAGCCCTCCCTGGGCCGCAGATGTGAGCATGGCCATTGGTCGCTGATGGGCACTGTGGGACCTGGGAGGCCTAGTGCTGGGTCCATGTGGGTGTGAGTTCTGGGGTCGGGGGCGGGGCGCAGGGTCTCTGCTTCAGAGAAGGGAGCGGTAGTGTCCTGCCTGCTGTGCACAGAGACAGAATGGGGTGCAAGGCCTGGAACCCCGAAGACCCTCCCCGTGACCTTCCAGGTGTCGGCTGTAGGACGAGCTGACGTTGGACACCGAGGGCAGCGCCCTCCCTCTCTGCCATCCCAGGTTCAGATGGGAATCTGATCAGCTGCTGCCCTTTCTCCTAGGAATTGACAACCCCGTGTTCTCCCCGGATGAGGACCTGAGCATCCTCTCCAGGGTGCCACCCTGGCTGTCCCCTGGGGAGACGGTGGTGCCCTCCCAGAGGGCCCGTGTGCAGATCCCCTGCTCTCCAGGCAACTTCCGCCGCCTGGCACCCTTCCGCCTCAGCAACAAGTCCGTGGACTCCTTTCTGCAGGCTGATGGCCCTGAGGAGCAGCCCCACACGACCCTCCCTGAGTCCACACACATGTAACTCCTGACCCCGGCTCTCTCCTCAGCTCCTCCCCTAGCCAGCTGCCTCTCTGGCTCTGGACCTGAACTTCTGCAGACTCTCTCCAGCAACTCTTACTCCTCCTCAGCCTCTTTTCCAGCTGCGCATTCCCTAGGACGTCCGTCTGAGTCTCAGCCTGTCCCCTGAGACGTCAGGACCCAGAGCTGTTTGAGGATCTCTTTAGCCCCTGTGCTGAGCCTGTGAATCTAAGTCTTGAGCTCAGAGGGAACTGAGCACAGGCCTGGGTGGGGGCTTCGTGGGAAGGGGAACATCTGTTTTTCTCCCTAAAAGCCCTGGGGCTTTGTGAAAAGTCCATGTGACAGAAGTGAGTCCAGAAGAGCAACAGGTCCCTTCCAACCTCTTACAGAGAGGAGCTCAGGGCAAGGGTACAGGGAAGTGGGGGGCAGGTCACTAGCCAAGCAGGCCAGCGTCTCCCTCAGGAGAGAAGTCAGGGGTTGGGGGGTGGGGGTGAGGGGGTAAGGCAGGGGGGGAGGCAGGGGGTAGTGAGGGGCAAGGTAGGGTTGGGAGGCAGGGGGGAGGCACCTGTTCAGCAGGGGCTTCCAGGCCTTCTTGCTGGGTCCCTAGAAGGTGCTGTCCCCACTTTACCTTCCATAGGGAAGAGGGTTCACACCTTTGTGCAAGGTTTTGGGTTCATTTCATGTTTCCTTTGGGTGTTTGGTGTGCACCTGGGAGGAAACAGGAAGCAGACCTTCCCCCCAGCCCAGGAGGGGCTCTCACAAAGGCACTTTCCCGTGCATTTCAACCGAAGCAGGACCTCCTTGTTCTTCTCTCCTGTGGCTGCTTGGAGAGGGTGTCCACCAGTGCAGCTCAGGGGAGGCGGTTCCTGTGCTAGCAAGCCTGCTGGGCCGCCTGGGGGGCTTCCTCGGGATGCTCCAGGGACTAAGAGAGTTTGTGGGAAACGCCTGTGGGCAGGGCTTCTGTCTGGTGCTTCCGCTGCTCTTCTTGGCTTCTGCCCCTGAACCCCGTAACCTTCTCTTCCCTGAGCCTCCCGAACCTCGGACCACTCTCTTCCTTGAACCCTGCCTGTCCTAGCGCGGGACACTGTGTGTCTGGAGAGGCCCTGTGGCCATGACCACTGGTGGGCAGGGGGGCTGTATCCCGCGGGCCTGACACCGAGCAGCGGCCTGTGGTAGGGGAGCCCGTCGGGGGGGCTGCAGAGGCAGGTCCTCAGCTGACCCTGTCACTGGGGACTCTGCTGGCCACACGGCCAGGGCATGGCCTCTGAGTGTCCCGCAGCGTTCCAGGTAGTGGGGGCGGGGCGCAGGCTGGGTGTTGGGCCCCCTCCAGGCTGCGCGGCCACCCTGGAAGAGTAGCGGGAAGGTCCCAGGGCCTGTCCCTGTGATCCCTGTACCTGCGCAGGGGCGGTGGTGGTCTCCTGAGGCGGGGCCGCCAGCAGTCACCTCGGAAGGCCGGCGATGCCCCCCCGGCCCAGGAAGTCACGACCCCCGTGCGGTTTGTGCGAAGGCCTGACAGTCCGGCTCGGGCCCGGAGCCTCACCAGCGCCGCCCGCCCGGGTCTCCCCTGCACCCCGGGCCCCCGCCCCACCCCGGGCCCCCCGCCAGGTGCCCTCTGCGCTCACGCCGACCTCTCCCGCAGGTGACACGGGCTCCGACGTGCCGCTGACCGGACGCTCGTCCCCTCCCGCCGCCGAGAAGCCCCCGCTCCCCGCGCGGTCCCCGCGCCCGCGCGCCCCGAGCCCGGCCCCGCCCGCCGAGGCCCCGCCCGCCGCCCCGCCCGCCCGCGAGCCCGGCGCGGGGCCGGAGCGCCGCGGGCTCCCGGGCGCGCATGCGCGGTCGGCGGCGGCGCGCCGCGTGCACAGCCGCCGCTCCTTCCAGCGGCCCCGCGCGCGCCGCCGCCCCGCGCTGCTGAAGCTCGCGTCCCTGCAGCCCTCGTGCCACGCGCCGCCGCACGCGCTGGAGCAGGAGGAGACGCCGCTGTGACGCCCTGGCCCCGGGGTCTCCCTAGAATCCGTCCCGGGGGACCGCGTGTGCCACCGGGCCTGACCCTCAGAATTCGCGGGAGCCACCTGCAGAGAGGCCCCTGTGGGCGACGGAGGGGACCGTGGCAGAGCCGCCTCCGGCGCATCTGGGCCCGGGCCTTTGCCCCGACACTCGGCCGTGGGTCCTTCTGGGCGCCTGCCCTGGTTTTGAACCCAGCCGGCCCTTAGCCTCAGGAAGGGCCCGGGGTCCCCAGAAGTGGGCTCCGTGTTCGAGGTCTTGCCGCTTCGTGTCCACGCTCTCATCAGCACTGCCAGGGACACGGAGACTGGATGCCAGCCCAGGATTCCCGGCTCTCACCCCCAGGGAGGCAGGAGCCCAGGTTCAGGAGCAATCTGCGGGCCGAGGGGCCGGCCCTGCGTGCTGCCCTAACGTACACTACCGGTTCTCTGAGCTACTGGTCACCTTAGGTACAACTGCAGACACATGTTTGTCCTTTTTGCGTTGCAACTTCCAGAGCTCAGCACGGGCCTGGCTCCGGTCCAGGCATCCGTGTGGCAGCCCCTGGGTTCCAGGTGTTACCCCACACCCAAACACCTGGTCTCTGGCCTTAGTTGTCCCACCTGCTGCCAGATGGCCGGGGCCATCAGAAGGTTGCACTGGCCGTGTGGGCAGGTCTGCACAGCTCCAGCTGAATGCAGTGGGCCTTCACATAGCAGCTTAATGGGGCCAGGGCCAGGTGGGGCGGGGAGCTGCTGTTCATGGAGAGCCAAGGGACTTGGAGCAGGGCTCAGACCTTCACAGGACCTCTGGGCCTACCCTGAGAATGCTGTAACACAGACCCCTTCTCAACCCCTCCAGGGTCTCAGGGACACGACCTTGGGCAGAGCTGCGCCCTCCGCCCCCATCCCTGATCCTCTGGAGCGAGACCACTGTCTGGCTGTCCTGTGGGGGGAGCAGACGAGAGGGTGGGGTGAGGTGGCTGCCACAGTGATCCAGGAAAGAGGCCCTCATCCGTCCTCACCTGTTGCTCAGACAGGGTTTTGTGGGAGGAAGAGGTAGTAAAGATCAGAGGGATGAAGGCCTTCAGACGGACACTCCTAGAAGCTCTTCTAAAGAAGCCCAGCTCAGCCCTGCTCAGGAGAGGAAAGTGTGCTGTGCTGTGACCTGAGTTCTCTTGGTGCAAATTCTCACCATCACGGGCGAGGCCTGATAGCACTCGTGTTTTCAGTGCACACTGAGACCCCGGCGAGAAAGTCTGTGTCATCTGCTGTTCATACCTTTGCTGGTGAGACAAACAAGGGAGAGTCACTGGGGCATCTGCTCAGCAGCACAAAGCTCTTGACCCCGAGAGCAGATCTGCCCATCGCCTAAGTCACACACACAGGTGGGGAGGGGGACGGTTTCCATAGTTCTTCCCCACACTGTGCAACCATTCTGACCCACTCCCTGAGCACAGAATCCAGCCATTATCGGGGCCACAAAACCTGCCAGTTAGTGACCCGACAGACCGCCCCAGGCCAGCCTGGTCACCAAGCCATAGCATCCAAGCACACCTCCAGGAAGGTGTCCACCGCCCAGAGCGCCCCAGGAAGGGTCCGGCACCTCCAGCTGCCTTAACCACTCACCTGGATCGCTGGACCCGGATCCCATGCCCCACTGCAAAGCTAGAGGCTGAGCCAGGGAAAGCGGCTCACAGGCACGTCCTTCAACCCCAGAAAGAGTAAACCGGACGGTCTTGAGGCTCAGCTCTCAGCTGGTGTTTTCTGTCCTGGATGAGCCCAGGGCCGAGTGCAGCCCTAAAGGAGCTGCAGTTCCAGGTGGGAAAGCTCCCCAGCAGAGCCCCACATCCCAGTGCTTGTGAGAGAGCTCTGGTGTTTCCTCCGTGGACAGGCTTACACAGGCTCATGCTGTGGATACACTTCATAAATGAAAATCCTAGCTATTTTTGTCATTGTAAAACAGAATGTAAACAAAGTCTCATGAATGTATTTCCTTAGGAAAACTGCTGTAAAACTTTTTATTATAAAAGAATTCCTATTTATTTAATACTGAATTTTGGCTTACTTTCTGGTAGACTGTAAAGAACACAAAGATAGGAGTTGCTGTCTTTCACTTCCGTGTTTTCTTGAGAATGATTTTGTTACAGTGCTTATATACTGTGTACTAGTGAGTCATTTCTATCGTGAAAGGAGATTTAAAGAATTTCATTGGAACTCAAAATGTTAAGTTAGGAGTGGTGTAAATTGCATATGTTAATTTTGTGAATGTAATCTTCATCAAATTTTGTGTAACCGTGATTCACAGAACAATGTGCCTTATAGCGTTGGGCATGCTTGGGCAGGGGCCCCGCCGCAGACCCTGTCACACCCGCATGATCAAGTCTATTAAAGATGTTTTAAGGCGGGGCGCCTGGGTGGCTCAGTGGGTTAAAGCCTCTACCTTCGGCTCGGGTCGTGGTCCCTGGGTCCTGGGATTGAGCCCCGCATCGGGCTCTCTCTTCCGCGGGGAGCCTGCTTCTTCCTCTCTGCCTACTTGTGATCTCTGTCAAATAAACAAATAAAAAAAAATCTTTAAAAAAAAAAAATGTTTCAGGGCACTTTGGGTGGTAACTGTGAGCAACCACGTGATGATGAGAATGTAAGACACAGTTTGCTGCAGGCGAACCGTGCTCTGGCTCTGAAGTCAACATCCACATCTGCGTGTGCACGTGTGTCCGAGGCAGCCCCTTTGGGTGGTGCAGGGAGATTGTTGGGACACGACTGCTGGTGCATCCTGGGGCCTGAGACCTGGTTCTTCCCAGGCACAGACAGGTGGGCACCTGTGCTCGCTCGCTTACTCAGACTCATCAATGCACACAGCGAACAGGTGCCCAGAAAGGGCAGAGCAGCACCCACCCGGCCAGAGTGGGAGGAGGAAGCAGCCGAGACACCAAAGGGGGTGGGGCCCAGCGCTGAAAAGAGATGCGCAAGGATAGTCAGCAGGCCGAGACTGATGGGGGAGGCAGAACTGCACCTGCCCCCAAATGTCCAGGTGAATCCTGTCCCCCTGAGGTGGATCCCACCCCAGGTGAATCTCATCCCCCCAGATTGGATCCTGCCCCCCAAGATCCTTGAGTTCTTGTGTCACAGGCACATGTTTTTTTTAGAGAGGACACAAGCCCGCGGGGTGGGGAGGGGGTGGAGGGAGGGAGAGAATCCCAAGCCGACTCCCTGCGGGGTGCGCCCTGGCCGCTCACCACACCCCCTAGCAAGAACACCTTCACATCCGGACACCCTCGGTTCCTGCAGGAGGTCAGACTCTTTACTGAGCAGCAGAGTTCGTAAGTGTTTACACTGCGCGGAAATGAAGACCCAGGGGTCAAGAGGGACAGGCACCACGAGGCCCCTCACACCGGAGCCTGCCTCACAAAGGATGTTACAAAGCATGAGAAAGCCGGAAGAACCACGGCCACCAGAGTACTTGTTCTTTAAGGCGCCGTGAGTGCGGCAGCGGGAGATGCAGGCCTGGGAGTTGCGGGTCCCGGGCATCTCACGGTTTTCTGGCGGCCATACATCTCCAGGGCTGGGGCCTGGCAGGCTACTTGAGGAGCTTTGCCACGTTCAGACTGGGAACCATGATCTCCTTGAAGATGGGCACATAGTTCGGGTTGGCCTGTGTTGGGCCCTGCTCCAGCGTCTCGATGATGGTCTGCTTCAGGTCCCGGCTCGTATCCCCTCGCATGGCCAGGAGTGCGCCGATGTGCTCGTCCCTGCAGGTGCGGGGAACACGGGCATGTCGGGGGTGCACTTCCTGCCGCTCGCCCCCCACGTCAGACTCCATCTGCCCCCAGCGCTCCCCCCGCCTGGCTCGGCCAACACGGAGGCCCCAGAGCAGGGCTGACAGCTGTGGACGTGCGGCGCATGGAGAGAAACCAGAGTTCTCCCCTCACCGTGCCCTTCCCTTCAACCAACAATCACGAAGTCTCTTAAACTGCTTTCTTAACCCTCTAACACACCTAACTAGAGCGAGAGACGCTGGTGAGCCCAGGAACACCACTTCGTGCTGCTTCAAGCAAACCCACAGCGCTGACAGAAAGACGCTGGCTGAGACAGGAAGGTGGGGGTGGGGGGGTCTTGGTCGCATGTGACAGGCACCCGTGCTCCCCTCCCTGAATCCATGAGTATAAGACGAGCTTCCAGAAACCACTCTGCTCTGCCACCTTCCCCCAGTGCAGAGTGTGGTGATGCCCTACCGCACTCAGGCCACCTGTGCTCTCACACCTAGGAGGTGTGTGACCCAAGGCTGGGAACCAATGGGCTCCAGGTCCAATAGCAGGGCTAGGGGACGCAGAGGCACACAGATGTGCCCACTCTGCTCCTGGCTATCATCCACACAGCTTGTCCTCCCAGGAACTGGGCCCCCCAACGGTGCTCACACCTGACGGTCGGGCCTCTCCATCTTGCCAGTGACCCTAGGAATGAGCTTACTGCTCTGTTCCACGATTTCCAGCTGAAACAGAGCCCGTGGGCTCTTACCTAATGTCTGGGTATTTGCTGACCAGTGTGGAAACTTCCAAGTAGAGCAGCGACGGGTCTGTCAGCTTAATAACTTCTGCGATGGCCACGATGGTATCACAGTGCCCGTCTGCATCCTCACCGAAGCCCTGGAAGACAATGCGTGTGCAGCTGCCAAGCGCCATGAGGGGACACAGGCCGAGTGTCCATGGAACTCTGTGGCCCAGGTGGCCACCGAAGGCTCAGGACTGGCCCACAGGGGAGCTCAGCAGGGACGCTGCAGGCAAGGGGGCCGGCAGCCCAAGAGGTGAAACCAGTCCAGCTAGCACCACTCCCACAGGGCTCGCAGTAATGCCCATCCCAGCCACAAGGTCCCAGAGATCTTCCCATGCTCACAAGGAGGACCGACTGGTCACCTGGTATCTGATGGGATTGGCCTGGACCCGCGGGCCTCAACAGCCCTGGCGGGGACACAGAACCAGAATGGCACTCACAGCGGCCAGCTTCCGGAACAGGAGGCGGAGCTGCGAGGCCTCCCGGACCATCCTCTCGGCGCCCTCCTTGCGCTCCTCGGCACTGCGGAAGGAGATGCGCTTCTGCATGACGGCCCGCAGGTACTCCAGCACCACTCGCCGCTGTGCCTCCGCGGTCATCCTCTGCCGGCACACACGGGGTCAGCCAGGCAGCCCCGGGAAT
>PISX010016623.1:0-45647 GCA_004024625.1 Mellivora capensis
TGCATTATTATTAAAGTCTATGCTATATTCAGATATCCTTAGTTTGTACCTAGTGTCTAATTTTTCTGTTCCAGGGTACCATCCAGGATGCCACATTATAGTTAGTGGTTTTATCTCCTTAGGCTTCTCGTGGCTACGATAGTGTCTCAGACATTCCTTCCTTTTTGATGACCTTGACAGTTTTGAGAAGCATTGTTCAGGTTATTTTGTAAAATGTCCCTCAGGTGGGATTTATCTGATGCTTTCCTTATGATTAGACTGAGGCTACATGTTTCCCACAGAGGGAAAGTGCCATTCTCATCACATCATATCAAGGGTACTTACTATCAACATGACTTACCACTATTGAAATTGACCTTGATCACTGGGCTCAGGTAGTGCTTGTCAGATTCCCCCACTGTAACATCACTCCTCCCTGCCTTTCCATACTGTCCTCTTTGGAAGGAAGGCACTATGTGCAGCCCACACTTAGGGAGTAGAGAGTTATGCTCCACCTGTCTGAGGTTACAATATCTACTAAAATTACTGGGAATTCATCTGCATGACAGATGTGTCTCCTCCCTCCCATCTACTTACTTATTCAATCATTTATATCCGTATGGACTCGCAGATGTTTATTTTACACACTAGGTTATAATCCAGTACTATGTTATTTATTTTGTCACTCCGAATAGTCCAGCCCTGGCCACTGTGACCTCCTTCAGTTGGTCTCTGTGTTCTGTCTCCCTGTATTGCTCCCCACCCCTTTTTTGAGCACTTCCTTACTTTCTGACTCTATAAGATGTCTCAGTCTCATCTTATATATTTCCTACCCCAGTCCGAGAACAGATTCCTCTAAGGAGCTGGTCAGGGCGTTTAAAAAAGGGTATTAGAGTAGATGGAACTAAGGAGCTGAAATAGGATTAAATTGGAGAAAGACGCCCTCTCCAGAAAGAGTACTTGGTGTGATTCTGTTCAGTGAGGCACTAATGGGGATTTTGAAGCCAAGAATGGATAGGATCTAGATATTGTTCAAGAGTGACCCCCACCACCAGCTGCTGTGTTAAGGAGTAATTGGGGAAGCACAAGGTAGAAAAGCAGAAGAAACAAAAGGCCAACTCAAAGTTCTGAGCAGAAAGTAAGGGGGCTTGAACCTGGAACATGGGAAGAACATCAAATTGTTGCTATATGCCCTTCATTGGGATGAGGGTTAATGAAACAATAGGGCTGTTCACACATTGAACTCCTCAACCCAGATTCCTGCAATCAGGTTGCTTTAACTTGTACTTGTCAGTTCTAAGTACTCTCAGCCAGTTCAGTAATTGCTGGTTCTATACTTCATGAAAATACCACCAATTTTAAAGTTACCACGGGGCTTTCATACAAGACTGGAGCAACATTTATGAGTGAAAATGGCACAAGCTATAAAAAAGCTTCTAGGATATATCTTGAATCTCATCTGATTTACCCTTAAGTCAATGGAAGACATGCCAAATCATCCAGATCATTGCCCTGAGTTAAATAATGTGGACACTGAGGCAGCCACCGGAGGCCCAAAGTCAGTCTCTCCTACCACTCTTGTAGATGAGCCAAAGGAACAGTTCCGGGTCAGCTCAGGGCTCACTGACATTTACTGAATTCCAACTGGATGCCGGGCACTGCACTTGGCACTTTACCTACATTATTTATAAACCTCCCAGTGACTGTAAAAGCTTCTGTCCCCACTTTACAGATGAAAAGCTGAGACTCAGAGAGGTTGAATATTAATAACATGTCCCAAATTATGCAAATGTGAATCTGCCTGCTGGACTTCAAAACTTTGCTTTTGTGCATCTTGTCATGAGTCATCATTCTTTGTTGATAAAGAACTTCCAAAAGGAAGATGACACTTTGCTTACAAAGGTTATCAAGGTTAAATATCCATTTCACTCTTCTTTCCTCAATTATATTCAGACCCCTCTTACTACCACCCTTCCTTCTGTCGCTCTCCTTTAGGGTCGCTGGTCTCCTTGTAGGCTACTGCCTAAACATGGCAGGCGTGGTCCCTCTCAAGGGTTACTCTAAAAAGAAGCAGGCGTTGCTCCAAAAAAGAGACTCATTTGGTCTTCTTGACAAGTTGAACTATGTCCTACCTGGGACATGGCAAATCCATGCTCTCTCCACATCTTTGCCCCAAATGTCATTTTTTTCAGTCACACCTGACCACCCTATTTAAATCATAATTCTCTTAGAAAGCATTCACGATCTCCCTTGTTTTGCTTCATGTCCTTACCCATGTCACCTCCAGAATATTTGCAATTTTCAATTACTGTATGTACCTTATTTATTTATTATCCTGATTGTCTCTATGTCTCCCCACCCCCCTCCCAAATAACCTCCTCAAGGACAGGGACTCCTATTGTTTATTTATTAAACATTGTCTGGCATAGTATTATTAGTATTTAACAAGTGCTTAACAAGTGACCCAGCCTCGTAACTAGTGGTAACAACTACTGTCATACAGTAGTTAACCACCTGACATCATGATAAATACATTTTAAACTTTTAATATGTTTTATGGTTACCGAAACCCAATGAGGCTATAGTTACCCCCATTTCACAGGGTAGGCAACTAAGATCAAGAGCAGCTAAAAAACTAGCCCATGTTTTAACTACCCAGGTACCTATTCTCTGGAAGCATATGGACCAGAGCCAAGATCTTCTAACCTCCTTTGCAGTGCTCTTCAACCCAGTCCCACTCAGGCATACATGCTGACATTTCTCTGAGAAGGGGAGGAGAACTCAGTGACTGGGAATTAACATGTGCTCCATTTTCATGAAAACTTTGTGTATAAAGTCAGTGACCCCAGACCATGTCTTCCTTGGGCTCACAGATGATGGATTTGCACAAGGGAATCCAGAGAGGTGTTGCTCTAAATAACCAGCTTATCTGATCTTGACAGGTTCAACTATAGCTTCATTTTACACCACCTTCTTAGGTATGCCAGTGTGGAACATGCAACCAGGTCCTGGAGCCCATAGGACCCTAAAATTTAGAAAGTCTGATTAGACCTGTCATAGCCAATTCTCCTGAATCCACAGGTTTATATCTGTGACCAACCTAGCCATAGTCAACCAAAGCAAGTTCATCTTCCAATCTCTCCAGACCATGAAACCCTGATTCACAGACTTATGTTGGTGAAATAAAAATATTAGATGGTTGATAGGAAATAGCTCAGTTCTTTTATAACCATAGGGAGAGAATTTTTCAAGACCCTCTGGAACTGTGGTCTTACTAACCTATTGTCTTCATTAGCAGGCTGCTTGAAAAAGGGGACTAGAAACTAAAACATCCCCTAGCTTTGTTCCTGAAGCATAAGGATCATCATAAACCTTTCTGAAAACTGGAAAATTGTTCCTTTACATCTATTTTATCTGCATTTTAAAGATTACCTAGTAAACTGTCCTTTCAAACCTAACTGCCAAGGTTATTGCAAAATCATAATGATAATATTTGTCATGTAAATGTCTTACAGACTTTGCTTTGGTGCCAATGCCAATCCATTCCTAAATTTTATCTCAGTCCAACTCAAAATGATTTCAAGACGAGCTATGGCCTCTCAAAGCAGTCATTTAAGTGCTCAGAAAATTGAGCTTCCTTTTTTGCTTACGGATTATCTGGAAAATGGCTTCTTTTCTGGATTTTACCCACTATCTGTAGCTCCAGCAAATACAATGAGGTAACCTATTAGCTAATGACAAAGAATGTGGCATAAAGAATAAGCCAGTATAAAGGTTGTCTGTACTATTTGGATTTTCCAGATTATTGCTAATATCATCACTTGACTTTGTCTATGGGAAAACATCTAAGATAAAATATAAGAAATTCACCTCATACCTTAAATTTCATTTTATAAGAGGTCCTATTGTTCTTTTAGATCAGAAGGTAAATGCAGCAATTACCCAGCTAACACAGGTCAGTTGAAAAACATTAGATCTGTTAGATGAACATCAATTTCTGTTCTCCCTCCACAAATTTTCTAAATGGTGCCCTTGCTTCTCACTCCCTTTGTCCATGTTCACCCAAGTGGCAATGGCAAAGGCCCCTGCAGGGAAGCTCCACAGGGTAGCTCTCCACTTTCCTTTCTGCTTTTTCTCTTGTGTTTGTCAGACCTCTAAGTACATTATCAAAACCTATTTTTAACAGGAAGAGAAAGTTTCTAATATCCAAAAAGGGGGTGGGGTGGGAAAGACAGAATTTCAAGATTATTTCTGGCAGCAGCAGTGCTCTCTGAGCTGGAGAAGTTAAAAAAATGCCAAGCCCAATATGCTTCTAGCAATGATCCCTCCTTCCCAGCTCAATGCATCACTGTCTTGCTCTGCACAAGTGAGGAAACACAAAGAAGATGAATTGCTAAGGCTAACGTTTCTCTTAAAAAGAGTCCCCACTGATGACAATGATATGTCAAGACAGAAAGAGATGATGAGGTTAGAAATGACTGGCAAGCAGATGGTCAAAACCTTGAAGGCTGGCATCACAAAACAGGGTCTGCTCCCACAATGGTCATCTAAGAGAGCTCATACCAAGCCACTAGATTCCTCTGGGCTATGAACTGGGTCAGCCATTTAAGAATGGGCACTTATGGAAGATGGCCGAGAAGTAGCAGGCTGAGACCACATCAGGTAGCAGGAGATCAGCTAGATAGCTTATCAAACCATTGTAAACACCTACAAATCCAATGGGAGATCGAAGAGAAGAAGAACAGCAATTCTGGAAACAGAAAATTGACCACTTTCTGAAAGGTAGGACTGACGGAGAAGTGAATCCAAAGTGACGGGAAGATAGACCGTGGGGGAGGGGCCAGCCCCCGGCAAGGGGCGGAGCAATGGGGCACTAAATTGGTACTTTTAAAAGTCTGTTCCAGGGGCACCTGGGTGGCTCAGTGGGTTAAAGCCTCTGCCTTCAGCTCAGATCATGGTCTCAGGATCCTCGGATCGAGCCCCGCATCGGGCTCTCTGCTTAGCGGGGAGCCTGCTTCTCCCTCTCTCTCTGCCTGTCTCTCTGCCTACTTGTGATCTCTGTCAAAAAAAAAAAAAAAAAAAAGTCTGCTCCACGGAGGGACATCGCTCCAGAGGCTAAACCGGAGTGAAGCCCACGCGGGGTCAGCGTGGCCCCAGGTCCCGCAGGGTCACAGAAGGAGCGGGAAGTCTGAGTGTTGCAGAGCTAGCAGGTATTGGAGCGGGGAAGCGGCTACAGAGACAGAGCCGAGGAGTGAGCTCTCAGCTCGGGGTTACCTTGAACCGGTCGCAGGCTGGGTGAGCTCGGAGCACGGCCGGAGACCAGGGAGACAGGAGTGTTTGGGGCTTTTCTCTGAAGGCTCACTGATGAGTGGGGCCTGGAGCTCTCAGCTCCTCCGGGCGGAGATTAGGAGGCCGCCATTTTCATTCCCGTCCTCCAGACTCTACAGAAAGCGCTCAGGGAACAAAAGCTCCCGAAAGCGCACCCGAGCGGATTACTTAGCCCGGCCCCTGGTAAGGGCGGTGCAGCTCTGCCTCGGGCAAAGACACTTGAGAATCACTACAACAGGCCCCGCCCCCAGAAGATCAACAAGAAATCCAGCCAAGACCAAGTTCACTTACCAAGGAGAGCAGCAGAATTCCAGAGGAGGAGAATGCAAAGCACGGAATTCATGGCTTTCTCCCCATGATTCTTTAGTCTTGCAGGTAATTTAATTTTTTCTTTAATTTTATTTTCTTCTGATAAATTTTTTTTAACTTTTACCCTTTTCTTTTTTAACGTTTTTTTAACTAGTTTATCTTAACAATACCTTTCCAAAAAAATAATAATCTTTTTTGAACCTTCATTATTATAGTCATATTTTATCCTTCATAGTATTTAACTCTATTTTTTGTATACACACGGGGTTTTTTTCTTCTAAAAAATTTGGGGTACAACTTCCTCTAGTAGATCAAAATATACCCTAAATATAGCTCCGGGCTTGTTCTAGTCTCCAGCCTGAGCAAACTCTCTCCTCTTTCTTTTTCTTTATTCTCCCAACCAACTTACTTTATCAACTCCTTTTTTTAGAAATTAAAAAAAAATTTTTTTTCATCTTTATAGGCATATTCCATCCCTTCATTGTGTTTACCCTTATATACGTTTTTCATTCTTTAAAATTTTGGGAGGTAGTTTCTTCTAAGAGACCAAAATACCCCCAAATTAAGTGGGTGACCCTGTTCTAGTCACCAATCTAATATATATATATATATTTTTTCTTTTTTATATTTTTTCTTTATTTGTTTTTTTTTTTAAATTTTTTTTCTGAACTTCTTTTTATCCCCTATCTCCTCCCCACAATTTGGGGTCTCTTCTGATTTGGTTAAAGCATATTTTCCTGGGGTCTTTACCACCCTTTTAGTATTTTATTTGCTCCTTCATATACTCTTATCTGGTATATATACACAATGGAATACTATGCAGCCATCAAAAGAAATGAACTCTTGCCATTTGCAACGATGTGGATGGAACTAGAGGGTATCATGCTTAGTGAAATAAGTCAATCAGAGAAAGACAACTATCATATGATATCCCTGATATGAGGAAGTGGAGATGCAACATGGGGGGTTGGGGGGGTAGGAAAAGAAGAAAAGAAACAAGATGGGATCAGGAGGGAGACAAACCATAAGTGACTCTTAATCTCACAAAACAAACTGAGGGTTGCTGGGGGGAGGGGGATTGGGAGAGGGGAGTGGGGTAATGGACATTGGGGAGGGTATGTGCTATGGTGAGTGCTGTGAAGTGTGTAAACCTGGCGATTCACAGACATGTACCCCTGGGGATAAAAATACATTATATGTTTATAAAAAAAAAAAAAAAGAATGGGCACTTATGGGAAACTGCTTGTGTCTGATCCTTTTCATCTGCCAGGGAACTTGATGTTCAGTAGTTTAGTTTGGTTTGATGGCCTCATGTCAATGACGAAGCATGGCCAAGCAATTCAAAATGATCACAACACCAGGTTTTCTGGGAAAGGAAATGCTATGGGAGAGTATAAAGTTGGAATAGAAGAGAATCATCTTAAAAATAAGAAAAGAGAGAAGACAAGTCTAAACCTTATACTTTATTTTTATTTTATTTATTTATTTCTGCCCCCAGACTCATCACTCAGGTATCCTTTAGATGTCCTTGAACCATACTGACAGTTAGATTCCCCTGCTATATGATTCTACAACCTCACATTCTCCCAGAATAATATTCACAATGTATTATTTTGACATTTCAAATAATCTTTTGCTTTTCCTGTAAAGGGTAAAGGCAGCAATTTTTCTTTTTTATCACTCTATTCCTAGTACTCAGCTTGGAATCTAGCCTATGTTTGGTCTGTAAATATTTGTTGAATGAACCTCTTCCCCAAAGATTAGCTTTGGATCCCCATGGTATGATCTCTTCACAAGCCAAACTTCTCTTTTACAGCGTATCTCCTAGCAGGAATGTTTGGTTCACTGCTTGTCTATCCTGCTGGGCTGGACACTCCGTGATAGCAGGACCACATCTTGTTTACTTCTCTATCCCTGGTGCCTGGCATAAGAGTAGGAATTCACATGTGGCTAAATGACTGAAGGAAGGTAGGAAAGAAGGAAGGAAGGAAGGAAGGAATCAGATGAAGAAAGAAGGAAGGGAAAAAGTGAGGGGGAGAAAGAGTAAATAAAGAGGGAATAAAAGAAGGGAAAAGAAGAAAACACAATAAAAATTAATCCTCTTTGAGGGATCTTTTCCTATTCAAATAATCACTATGTGGTCTTTTAAGAAAACGAACTTGAATGATAGATGTAGCTTTTGCCAAGAAGTGACCTTTTAATACACCTTCTAGAAAAATCGTCTTGGAACTTTGGTTTGGGGTAGAGCCAAAAGGCACAAAAGATAAGCTTTTTATTCTGCACAAAATGACTAGAACATGAAATAGCAATTAAGAGGAACCATAAGGAAACTTCAGTCCTCATTAAAAGTTAAGCCAGGACATATCTGCTTCTAGTCGAGGGCAACTTTTGGAGGAAATGAATAAAATGTAATCAAGGAATGTTAAGACTGACATCATTATTCAGATCCTTCCATTTTCACTTCATTATATAAGATCCCTCCCTTTAAAAGCTGTTATGTCTAAGACAAAGCACAGATTTTTTTGAAATTCACTTTTATAGGACGTCATGATCAAGGCCTTATAAATAGTTCTCTTGGAATGTATTGTAGTGGAGGTCAGAAATGCACATTTAAGACTCTGTTAAAAATGCTTTATTGACTCAGTAGACTGGAAGGAAGCTCCAAGTGTCTCTGTCTGTAAATCACTGACAAGAGAGACACTAATGGATCCTTAGGCATGTTTTGGTGGAGGAGGACAAAATGGCTGCTTGATTTGTTTATGCTTCAGATTAAACAAATTACCATCTCCTCCCTCCTAGGGTTCTGGAGTATGTAGAAGACAGATGAATATAGGAAAAAAGAACACATTCGGGGCTGGGCAGCCCTGTTTGAGGCAGTATATAGCATAATAATAAGATCTCAGATTCTAGAGTTAGGTTGCCAAAATTCAAGTACTGGGTCTGTTGCTTCCAGTCATTTTCCATGCTGTGCCTCAACGTTCTCATCTATGTGGATAATAATAACATTAATTTCAGTTGTGCTGAGGACTAAGAGAGTATGAAAATTATATAAGTAGAGGCAGTTATAATAATACCTCCACTCAGAGTGAGCTCTGAAAGGTATTCTGCTGTTAGTAATACTGTTGGAACCAGCAATATGACTGAGAAAAAATTTGGCCCTTTCCAGGTTTTCTTTTGTTTCACTAATATGGACCATTCCTTACACCCATATCCCTACTCTCAGTCCAGGCCAATGACTGGGAAACATTTAGACCCCACTCTTCCCCTAAAATGAGATTGTTAAAAGTAATGTAATATGGCAATAAACTTATCACCCATCCCCCAGATTTCTCCTTTTTTTTTTTTTAAAGGAAGAAAAGGGCTTATATGTTGGATATGCTGAAACTCTACCGTAGAAATCATTTTTAAGAACAGCTCTAACAACATGGAAATAAATTTTACCCAAAGATACACCAATGAGCTCATAAGAAGAACACCTTTGATTCTTTAGTGTTCTTTAAATAGTACAGAACTTTGACTCTTTCCAACAAAGTTGCCTTGTATAGCAACAGCAGGGGTGCAACCCAAGTGATGGTTTAGATATTCGATGATGAAGAATAAATAAGTTGTATTCTACTTTTTGGTGAAGGCAAAGGTTAGAATGAAATGGGGCTTTCATTTATTTATTTTTAAAAAAGTTTATTTATTTATTTGACAGACAGAGATCACAAGTAGGCAGAGAGGCAGGCAGAGAGAGAGGAAAGGAAGCAGGCTCCCTGCCAAGCAGAGAGCCCGATGTGGGGCTTGATCCCAGGACCCTGAGATCATGACTTGAGCCGGAGGCAGAGGCTTTAACCCACTGAGCCACCCAGGTGCCCCAAAGTGGGGCTTTTAGAGGAAAAGCTGTGTCCACTGTTGCCGTCTAGGGTACAACACTCATCTAGGTCCCACTCAGATCTCCCCCAACTTTTTGCCTAAACTGGAATCGCTGGTCCAGCTGGGTGGTAGGCCATAAGGATTTTCTTCTCCATTGCTAGCCCTCAAGGCTGGGAATGATATGGAAACAGTTTTTAGCACAGACAGACAACCTTATTTTACATGAGCAACTCCTCTGGCTTTGTTAATTTCCTGAAAATTACGTGAAACACTGACCTGGGAGGTCGAATATGTTAATATTGAAAAGATATTTCAAATAACCTAATTTGGGTTACTAGCTGTGTGACTAGGAACAAGTTGTAATCTCGAAACTCTGGTCCCTCATAAGGAAAATGCCCAACTCTATAGGACATTAGAATTAGAAAACTGTGCTTCAGTACACCAAATGGCACACAGAAGGCAAAAAATAAATAAAAGCTAACATTCCTATGGTTAACATAAAAAAAAAAAAATGAAACCCAGTTTTAAAGACAACACTGGAGGCAGTTTCTTTCTGCACAAGTTTTGATGGAAGGATAGAATCGTGAAAGGCTGAAAGATGGAAGAATTTACCTTCCAGCCTCCAGGACCTCATGTCAATTGTCTGAACCGTTCATGCAATGGTGGGTCTAATGTGTTTTCTTTGTTGAAGCCTTGCCTATCTGCTCCTCCGTCTTAATTCATTTTTCTCTGTGTTTCCTCATGGCATTTGTTTAATGGCATACAACTAGTAATTCTCTCTGAGTTCGAAGTCCAACAACAATTATAAACTTGTTTTATTCTCTTAAAATGAGATTCTTCTATTATCCTTTGCAGGTTGAGTAGAGCGGATGTTAATAGGAACGTGGATGGTAATTATACATAAAGTCCATTAGGAAAACAGAAAAGTCCAGCCACAAAATAAAGCAGACCGTGCAATGAATCCAAATCCATCAGCTCTAAGCCATAACTGTTCTCTGACATTTTTTCCTCAAGCTAAACAACAACAACAACAACAACAAAAATGCCCACGGAATATCATTTCTGACTTGGCTGAGAAGCAAAGACAAGAAGGTTAAGATACACTTGGAGATTATCAAGGAAGAAAGGGACCATAAAATACTCTCCTCTGAAAGAAGTATCTCACTTTAGGGGCTGATGCCCACCAGTGGGTCTCCCTGCTGAGTCAGGAACTGATCTCAAATCGCAGGCTCTTCCTTTAGTATCTGTTGGAAAACCACATGGATATCCATATCCATCCATGGGCTAACGACTCCCCAGCTCCTAATTGAATTTGTGAGCATTCTGGAAATCTGTTCCACAAACATTAAAATTAGCATTTTGCATCCACTGGCTTTTATCATGAAGACTTTTGTCAGGACGTAGTCTCTGCAGTAGCGAGGGCTGGGGTTCCTGTGAGTCCCAAGACGGTCCACGTGTGGGGCAATGGTTAAGAGTACTGTGTTCAGGTTGGATTTGGGAGCTCTGGCGACCGAGCTGAAATACTGTTTTCCCCCTTTATTAACTGTATTAACCTCAGGAAAATGACTTAAGCTTTTCATTCTTAGTTTTATCATCTGTGGAATGCGGAAGGTAACAGTGCTTTCAGGATGAGGACGTGAGGGATGGTGTGTGAACGCTGGCAAAGCACAGTGCCTGAAGTGTAGGAATAATGCAGTTTCCTGCTGTTAATATTCTTGCTATTATTAGTCTTAGCCATGGCAGCTATCAAAACTGCTAAATGACTGTTTCTGGCTCTCTTCCTCCTGGGCTTACTGGTATTCTTAGTCCCCTTGTGCGAGGTGGGGCCATGTGACTATTTCTGCGTTCATACAAGTGACTTACCACTTCCAGGCTGAGTTTTTAAATCCCTGTGCAGGACTCTCCCAGGCTCTCTTCCTGCTGCTGTGACAACCCAGAAATATTTTAGATCAGGGGTCAGCAAACTTTCCCTGTAAAGGTCCAGATAGTAAATCCTTTTGGCTTTTTAGGCCATCTGGTTTCTGGGGTTAATTACCAAACTCGGATTTCACCATGAGAGTATCCATGAACGATTCCTAGACAAATGAGTGGGGATGTCTGCTGATAACATTTTATTTTTGGAAACTGAAACTTGAGTTTCATGGAATTTTTATGTGTCACAAATATTCTTTTGAGGGTTTTTTTAGCCACGGAAAAAGGTACAGGCCGTCCTGAGTTCACTGGTGGTGCAACCAGATGGTGGACCAGATAGGACCACTGGGCCATCGTTTGCCCACACCTGTTCCCTTGTTTTTAGATGGTGGCTGCTCCAGCAACTCTAGTCATGAGTGACTTCTACAAACACAGCCCCCCTGTCGAACCACGAGAGGCATGGTGCCTGATCAAGAAAAACAACTTGGTTGTTTCAAGCCAATAAGATTGGGGGTTGGTTTGCTGGTCAATCCATATGTTAGCCTCATCTGCCTAATAAATTATTAGAATGATAAATTATTCTTTAGAATAATAAATTATTATTCTATTTTATTATTCTACTAGAATAATAAATTATTCTTTCAGATGATATAAGTCAAAGAAGTCTCTTACCCCCATAAAAGTGTTTCAATAACTTCTATAAATATGTTTAGTGGTAACTGGGGCGGGGGCAGTGTCTCCATTTCAGCCGTGAAATACAGTCTTTCAAATCTGTACCTTCCTCAGAGAACTAGAACAAGATAGAGCTGCTTAGCTTCCTCTGTGCGTATACCTCGCCTGAGCCAAGAATCTGGCCCCTGTCAGCTTGATATTTTATCGGGTGAGCTGAAAGGTAATAATAAAAGGATATATTTATTTATATGATGAGATTGTGCCTCCCATTTACAGCCAGAGAGAGCAGAAACCACACATTTGGAGGGAAAGAAGACAAACAGAAACTCTGATTTGTGTTACACATTGTAGAAGTCATTAACTATGACTCAGGTAGAGAAACTTATTACTTCCCTTTTTGACAGTGATGACAATTTAATAGTATTTGACTCTACCGAGTTACATACGGTGTCCAGAGGCACTGAAAGGGACTGTTTATCAAGATGATAAACAAGGTTTCATTTCATCCCTGGCTGCATGGATGTGATCAGAAGTCTAAGGCCACCCGAAATCACTTAGGCCACCAGGCAGAGGAGAAGCTACTCGGGATCATCTGCCCTTGAAATGAGTTTCACTTAATGGACCTTCTCTGAGCACGTCAGCACTAAGCAAGGTATGTGTGCAGGAGTGTGTGAGGACCAGGGCCGGCAGTGTGGACCTGAGGGCTGAGGGAAGGATATTAGTCCTACTCAAAACCCCACTCTCTGGGAATCCCATCCTTCACAGGTTTTAACAGAGTTAGTTTTGCCTTCTGGGTTGGGGAAAGCAGGCTGGATAGATTTTCAACACACCCAGGAGTGTAGAACGAGTTAGTATGGGTAGGTATAATAAACCCTTAGAAAATAAGTGGTTTTTCTTCATGTTATTACTATTATTTCTGTTAGATGTGGCAGCCATGGAAGCCATTAGTCGTGTCTACACTGCAGTAGGTCCCTGTTCTTTCTGCCTGCCCAACAGACATTCCCACATCTACTGGTGAATCCTTCTTGGTTTTCCAGGAGAAGCCAATGGTCTTCTTTCCTGTTCCCAAATCACAGAGTTTTGGAGATGCTGATTCTGTCCCCAGTCCAGGAGAAGGCACAAGACTTAGGACTAGCAAAGTGGACCTGACTTCTCTTAGATTGCTATAAGGGCTGATACTTGGCCTAAGCCACACACAGTGAAAACCAACTATAAAACATTTATTCTTGAGAGAAGAAAATTTTTTTCTACAGGAGTTTCTGATAAAAAGCTATGTTTGGAGCTAGCCACTATCTTAGTATCATGGTAAAAAGCTTCAGGTAAATGGAGTCAACACTGAGGGAAGCCAAGTGTAAAAGTGCAGTGTTAGCAGGCACCATTGATGGTGCTGCTTGATGCAACTGTGCCTGAAGGTGGAAGCTGAACTTTAACCAATACATGCCTTAAAAAAAAATCAGCTTAACTTATATTTTCTGCTACTTGCAATAAAAAGAATAATGAAATATAGTTATAATCTAGGCATCAAAAATTATCTGCAATTACTGTCTGCAATTATCTTTTATTCTTTTCTATGAACTTTGTTATAGGCAGGCCACTATGTTAGGTGCTTAAACTGAACTTGATACCACCCTAACTGCCACTTCCTCAGGGAAGCCTTCCCAACTTTCCTAATTAGGTCACTTATATCCTCCCTCCCATTCCTAATGCTCAGAGCACTGTAACTCTTTTCCCTTTAGCACATTTATAACTGAATTTAACATGTGTTCAACAAGTACTTTTCATGACTGTCTGCATCCTCTAATAGTAAACAGCCACATGAAGCAGGGGCCATAACTGTTTTCATTGATTGTGGCATCCTGAATGCCCAGCACAATGCCTAACTAGGGAAATCATGTTGCCAACTCAATACTTCTCTTCTTTTTCATAGAACTAGAACACTAACTTTGAGCAGAGTGGCCAAATGTCCACACAATCAGAAATATTTTTCTCTTCTCCTATTAGCAGTGGGTGGAAACATGATATAGTTCTTATCACTGGGCTACAAATTAAAGTCTGGTAAGTTTACCTATGGAGAGTTTGCCTTTCTGACATTTTAACTACCCCTTTCTATTTACCATGTTCTCCATCCTGCCTGAAATGCAGGCTTGCCGTCTAGAACTACAGTAGTCACAGTGTGCCAATGAAAGAAAGAAAGGCAAAAAAAAAAAAAAAAAAAAGCCAAGAGAATCAGAGAGACTTCAACCTTGAGAGGTTTTGGCCACTGAACCAATGTCACCAAAACTCTACTTTAAATCATTTTATTGTATGAGAAAAAATAATAAACCACATGGCAATCTGTTTAACCTACCCATTAGTTGGGGTCTCTGTTACTTGAAACAAAATGTAGTTCTGATACATTGGCCCATGTTAGGATTTGAGAGAAAGAGAGCGAGAGAGGACACAAGCGGTGGCAGGGGTGAAGGGGCAGAGAGAGAGGGAGAAGCAGGCTCCCCACTGAGCAAGAAGCCCAAAGTGGGGCTCAGTCCTGGGACTATGGGATCATGACCTGAGCTGAAGGCTCATGCTTAACCAACTGAGCCACCCAGGCATCTGAGGGTGGGACTTCTAAAAATGGACTTAAGAATGGAATACAACAAAGGTGAAAGGAGGTTACTCCTGTAATTAGGCTACATTATGTGGCAAGGATGACGTGATGTCCCACCATGGATATCCCTATCTTTATCTCTGTGTAGGGTCTTACTAGTATACACTAGGAAGATTCTCTCTCCATTGCTAGCTTTGAAGAAGTTTCCATGGCACAGACTTGCGGGTGGCCTCTATGAGTTGAGAGGGACCCTTGGCTGGGTGTCAGACAACCACAAGATGAATTCTACCAACAACCTAAGGGAAGTTGGAGGCAGATATTTACTCAAGGCATCCTCTGATGAGGGTCTGTGTGTCCGTCATCACAGACTGTCTGGTACATATTCTCACAAATGATGAGTGATTAATTAAGTAATTTCAGGTAAAATGATGTCTATTACATTTGGTGTTGGATTCCATTTACCACAGACATATTCCAAGAATTAATAGCCGCCATAAGATTTGTATGAATGTGAAAACATATGTTTTGCTCTTTAAGAATCTGTTCAGGGAAGAATAGTACTTAGTAATTTTACTTTACAGCATCCAAATATAACTCCTTGTTCCAAGTTGTGAGAATTAGGTCAAGGGATGTGGAATGATCAGGGTAATTATTCCTGGTTTCTTATCAGGGTTGAAATAACAAGCAGAAGCAACAAACTCCTCTTGACAATCTTCACTTGTAGAGACTTAGTTTCTCAAAATGCATTGTGGTTTTGTGACTACCCTGAAAATTCTTGGCTGAAATACTGGCTTTATATCTGACTAATGGGCAGATATCGACAGGTCATCCTAAACTTCTGAACCTTAATTTACTTGTCTGTAAAGTGGGGATAATGGTGACTTTCACCTTCTGTAGTTGAAACCCTCTGTTCTTGCTTGCCTGTGACTCACCTTAAAGCAACAGATTAACAGCATTTAATCCTTTGGGGACTGACCACCCCAACTTAGTTTCAGTCCATGGCACAGAGGTGAACAAAGTATCCAGGGTGGGATTGTGACCTAACCTGGGCCAAACAGCAAAGTCCATTCCAGCCACAAAACATGGTTTGAGGATGAGCCCATGATCCAAGTAGGTTCAGTCAGACTAAACCTGAGAGCTACGTGGAGGTACGGGGTAAAAAGCAGCTTGCTTTCTGCTGGGCTGGGAGATGTGAGCTGACCTTTGGGGAAATTCTGGGTGAGACCAAGCTGATAAGAAGACAAGTAGAGAGAAGCCATAGCAAGGGACCCAGCCCTCATGACATGTTTGAGCTGCCAGATTCAACATGGCGAAGTTCACCTTTGAACTTTTTAAGTATGCCAATACATCCTCCACTTCTTATTGTATGTGCATAGGCCATTGGAGATTCTGTCCTCTGCTTCTCACACCACATCTCTAACGCTCCAACAGAACCTGATATCCAACAATTCAATTAGTTTTGACACTAACTACTTGGAGTTTGCACAGACCCACAGGTTGAAAGGATCAGTCCCCCAAGAATGAGCTCACTTCAGACACCAGTCACAAATGGGGTGCCCAAAACACCTACACTTCTGTTTGACTTGGTAATAAATTTGGAGATTCCCAAAATCCATTGTCAGGTTCAATAATTTGCCAGAATGGCTCACAGTACTCAAGAAGGCAGTTTACTTACATTTACTGATTTATTATAAAGGGTACAACTCAAAAATAGTCAAATGGAAAAGATGCATAGGATAAAGTATGGGGGAGCGGCAGAGTGTTCTGAGTGGACCTTCCACCCAACTGCCCAGCATCTCAATGTGTTCACCAACCCAGTTCTCCAAACCCTGCCATTTAGGTGTTTCTGTGGAATTTTCATTACGTACACAACCGATTAAATCATTGGCTATTGCTGATGAACTCAACCTCCAGCCCTTCTTCCCCCTGGAAGCAGGGGTGTAAGGTTGAAACTTTCAACCCTCTAATCATGCATTCAGTCCTTCTGGTAATCAGCCCCCACCTGGAAGCTATCTAAGAACCCTCAGTCAACAGTCATCTCATTAGCATACAAAAGACACTCTTGTTACTCTGGCAGTTTCCTAGGGTTTTAGCAGCTGTGTGGCAGGAACAAGAGGCAAGGACAAAATGTCTTTCTAGAATTCCACAGGAATTAAGTTGTAGGGTTCTAACATTATACTTCACAGAGTCTTTGTGGGGACTAAATTTAAAAATGCACAAAAAGCATTAAGCACAGTGCCTGGGACATAATAAGCCCTCAGAGTGAGTAGTCATTTTGTTGCTATTGTTGCTATTATAATAATAACTATCATCCTATCCTTTATTATGAAGTGACTGGATTTTGTTAAGTTAATATGCATATGGGTCTACAAGTACTGTTGAATATCTACAAATTTACTGAGAGCAATTGAGCAAGAATCAATTTTTTAAAGATTTTATTTGTTTATTTGAGAGAGAGAGAGAGAAGGAGAATAAAAGCAGGAGCGGGGGGGTGGGAGTGGGGGGGCAGAGGCAGAGGGAGAAGGAGACTCCCCTTGTGGGGCTCAATCCCAGGACCCTGAGATCATGACCTGAGCTGTAGGCAGACAGTTATGTGACTGAGCCACCCAGGGCTCCCAAGAATCAATTTGATACTGATTTTCTGTGACTTCTATTGTAGGTGAAGTCCAAATAACTCAGCATATTGATCCCTAGGAATTGATAGTTAAACAATCAGCTGAACTGACTCATCGTCAACTGGATGGTTAAGGTTGCATTCTTAGGAAATCCCAAGCCGCAGAGCCATGACATGATTGGCAAAATACTACAGTGAAGTCTCCTGGGCTCAGTAACTGCCAAGCATGGGTTCGAACCCCAACTCTGCTGCTTATATATCACGTAAAACAGATCCATTCCTTAATCGCTCTGAGCTTTGTAAAACAGGGTCATAAGAACACCTTCTTCAAATGGTATGAGGAATAAACGGAGTAATAAAGCCTGACTCAAAATAACACCATAGTCATCGGCACTTCTGATGTTTTAATTACATTGACTGATACGAACAAACCAGTTTGAGCTAAAGCAATGCAAAGTGACCTTCACATTTTTATGGTCAAACAATATTGACCAACAGTCATTTGAGCAATGTAGAAGCAATATGTAGAAGTAGGTTAAACACTTAAGTTATGTGTACTAAATGAGAGAGACATTTTCCCACCTAATGTAAAAGAATGCAATCTTTGAGATATTAAACTATTCTTTGAGATTAAGTCAGAAAGAATGAGTGACCCTGTAGTGAGAAGCCTGGGGGGGCGGGGAGGCCATTCTTCTTTGATTAGATGTCAGTTTGTCCACAAACATTTAATGAGTGATCATTTGAAAAAGCAGAATATGTTGGTTACTGAAGAGTCAAGTTCCTTCAAGAAATAGTCATGTAAGTTAATGATTTTAATGAAATAACATTAGGGAAAAGCTGGCCAAAAAGTACATAAATTTCAACCTGAGGCTAAAATATTCTTCTTCACAGCAAGTTATATTCAGGTGAACAGGGCCAACTTGGGGATTGCAGCTACTGAGGTAGCCTCCTGGGCTCATAACAAGTTTCTGCTAGAGTCAATAATGCACAGAAGCATTTGGAAGAAGCTATTTCCAGGTGATATATGTGAACAGGTGAAGTCTTCGTGGCAAGAGCCTTCAGAGAGAATGCCTTTCTCCTATTTTCTCCATAGGTTTGTTTAGACAATTGTATCCACCTAGAATGGTTTTCATCCTCTTCAACCATTTTTCACCTTCCAATCTCTCACCCCCAAACCCACCACTTTTTCTTTTCTTTCAGCACATTGTTTTAGAAAGCTCAAAGAAACAATATAAAACAGTAGCCAAAGGGCACTGGGTGGCTTGGTCGGTTGAGTATCTGACTCTTGGTTTTGGCTCAGGTTATGATCTCAGGGTGGTAAGACTGAGCCCCCCACATCAGGCTCCACACTCAGTGCGGAGTCTACTGTGGATTCTCTCTTCCTGCCTCCGCCTACCCCTCCCCCCACTTGCACTAAATAAATAAATAAATAAATAAATAAATAAAATCTTAATTTAAAAAAAGGCAGCCAAGAGAACAGATTCGGATCACTCAAGGTACAGTTATACTCCCAGTTCTGGTATTTGACTGTGGAATCCTTGGTCAATTACTCCCACCTTCAGTTTCCCTATCTATTAAAAGGGTTTATTTTAAACCCCATGGGGGGGGGGTGGATAGACAGAAACCACAGTGGGTCACAATTACCTTAGAAAATCATTAACTCCTTAATTGGACTGGAGACACGCCTACGGTGTAGGAGGCAATGAGATTTAAGAGGAAGTAGAGAACAGGAAACACAGGATGACTAGCTCTTGCCCTAGCACTCTGGGCAATCCCAAGAAGAATGGTGAGGGTTAGCATCATGTAAACTGTTACTCATTCACTGTTGGCTCCAGCTCTCCCCTCCTCAAGAACAAGCAGCTGAACTGAGGAGTTCAAAGCGTGCGGACGAGCACTTCTACTCAAGGTCTTGTAAGATGAGAGAGGAAAATCAATTTCACTCTATTATGATTTTATCTTAAATTTCAGCAATAAAAAAATTCTGTGGAACTTTATGTTCTCTCAGCCATTTAATTTAAGTACCTGCATAATACCCTCAAGTTTGCCATTTGGCCCACAAAGCATAAACTAGTTCTATCTTGCCTTAACAAAAAAAGTTTGCCAATCTTTTTTTGTAGTCGAGTTCAAACTCCAACTTTTTCCTTACGCATCTGATAAGTGGAGTGAGGGGCAGAAAGAAATTAACTTTATTTATTTATTTATTTATTTATTTATTTACTTACTTACTTGACAGTGAGAGAGAGAGAGAACACAAGCAGGGTGAATGGCAGGCAGAGGGAGAAGGAGAAGCAGGCTCCCCTCTGAGGAAGGAGCACGATGCCAGGATTGATCCCAGGACTCTGGGATCAGGACCTGAGCCAAAGGCAGAGACTGAGCCACTTAGGCGTCCCAGAAATTAACATTTTTGCTGCTAAGAGAAAAAAAGGCTGATTTGCCCCACTCCTCCTTCATCTCAGACAGTGTGCTTGAAGTTGTAAGATCAATCATGACCATTAACCCTGGGAGATCATAGTGGCTTATCTTTCAGACTTCAGTATTTTTAATTCTACAGCACACTTAAAAAATAGTTTCTGTTATTATCCATTTTATAAATAGGAAAACTGAGAGTCAGGAAGACATACCCCAGGGCACAGTTAGTAAGGTTTGGAACGGAGCCTCTAGTTTTCTATATACGGATATTCACGATAGTGAAGTGATACAAAATTATTGTTCACTTTGGTCTAAAAGTGTTAGCACTGATTTTATGCAGCGAATGTCTGGTAAGTAAGCTACGGTGGAGTGGACAATAAGGTAGAAGGGAATGTACAGAAAGAGACAGGCTGTATGGAAGAGTTCTGGATGGCTAGTAATCTTCTCTTTCTCGAAGTGAATTGTAGTATCACAGATGAGTTCAGGTAATGAAAATTCATTGAGCTGTTCACTCATGACTTGTATGCTTTTTTCAATGTATTTTATGTTTCCATTTAGAAAATTATTTAAAAAGAAGCAAACACTGGGGTACCTGGGTGGTTTAGTCAGATAAGCATCTGACCTCAGCTCAGGTCATGATCTCAGGTTGCTGGGATCAAGCCCTGCCTCTGGCTCTATGCTCAGCAGGAAGTCTGCTTCTCTCTCATCCCCTGCCCCTTCCCTTGCTCATGCTTTCTCTCTCTCAAATAAATAAATAAAATATTTTTTAAAAAAGAAGCCAATAGGGGTATCTGGGTGGCTCAGTGGGTTAAGCCTCTGCCTTCAGCTCAGGTCATGGTCTCAGGATCCTGGGATCGAGTCCCACATTGGGCTCTCTGCTCAGCAGGGAGCCTACTTCCTCCTCTCTCTCTGCCTACTTGTGATTTCTCTCTCTCGGTCAAATAAATAAAATCTTTTAAAAAAGAAGAAGAAGCAAATAATGGAAACTTTGACTTTCCTATTTTATAAGATCCCTACTCAACAGGGTTTTTACTCTAAAATAAAGAAATAAATGAACAAAAACAAAGATCCTCACTTAAAACAAAACAAAAAACCCTAAAGTTAATCTAGAAATATTTTCCCTAATTAGTTTGGTAAAAATGATAGAGGTGGCAGATATCCAGAGGTGATGAAGGCATGTAGGAAAAAAAAAAATCCTCGAACACAATTAGGAAATATCAACAGACCCTTTTCTCCCCCCTTAAGAATAGAATTTGGCAGTATTTATCACTATTTAAATGGACATATGTTTTGGCCCAGTGACACCAATTCCAGAGGACTTTTCTACCAATTTCTTGTAAAAGTTTATAAAGCTCTATGCATAAAGATATTCAATGCAGCCTTATTCATGATAGAAAAATATAGGAGTCACTGAAGACGATATAAAATTGAATAAAGCATTTTTATTTACAAAGAGGCCAAGCTGATGAAAGATTTCTATATATTTTTGCTGATTAAAACAAACAATCACCAACCCCACCCCCCACTAATATGAGCTTAAAAAACCCAGGCACATACCTACTATGTTAGGCTTAGAAAGAATAACTGAAAAATCAAGGCAAAGCACATCTCAGTCTTACAGGTATACAGAAGTTCTCCTTGATCCAAGGTAGAGATTGTTCAGGCATATGTTCCAGGATAGCTACTGAAGGTGTTCACAATGAGCCTTGCCACAATGTGCCACTTTGGCATGTGGATAAATCTGAGCTGAAGATAATCATGCCCCCAAAGACACAGGAAGACTGTTCTACTTCCCCCTTAACTGCCCCCTAAGAATTTGGACAGAGGGCTGGTCCAGAAATAAATACAGGGTGGATGGGCCAGGTATAAACAGGGGAGGTAGGGGGAGTGGGGGGTGGGAGGAGTGGGAGGGTTGGGAGGGTGGGGGGGGTGTTGGGAGGGTGGCGGGGAGCTCAGCAGGGCCTGGAGATCAAATTCCTCTCTGTGTCTCACTGTC
The DNA here is from genome assembly GCA_004024625.1 of Mellivora capensis. Lineage (NCBI taxonomy): Eukaryota > Metazoa > Chordata > Mammalia > Carnivora > Mustelidae > Mellivora > Mellivora capensis. The sequence goes on from PISX010016623.1 coordinate 21,658, forward strand.
TCTGTATGGCAAGACAAACTTTTTTTTTGTCAAACATCTGCTCTTCCCATCTTCCTGTGAGTTGTCTACCTCCTCTTGCAGCCTCAGACCCCATCTGCTTCGCCTTCGGCTCAAGATGCATCCAAGCGTTAATTGCCTGTCTCAGAGATGCTCATATCTTTGTGGGGTTCCTGTAATAGGTAGACTTCAGCTTGTTTTTCTCTGTTAATTTGTATTATGTCAACTTAATTAATAGATCACACAAAAGTACCCAGAAAGAGAAGAAGGGAAATTGTCTTCTCCCTTGCACTACCTACAATCATGAACTTTGAAAATACAGAAATACAGAAAATACGGTCCTTATCAACACAGACTAGGTGCTAAGTGGCAGGACTCACAATTTTATTTTTCACTGGGGGAGACTAACCATGAGAGACGGTGAACTCTGAAAAACAAACTGAGGGTGTTGGAGGGGTGGGGGTTCGGGGGAGCCTGGTGGTGGGTATTAAGGAGGGCACGGATTGCATGGAGCACTGGGTGTGGTGCATAAATAATAAATTTTGGAACACTGAAAAGAAATAAAATAAAATTAAATTAAAAAAAAAGTTATTGGGGTGCCTGGGTGGCTCAGTGGGTTAAAGCCTCTGCCTTCGCCTCGGGTCATGGTCCCAGGGTCCTGGGATCGAGCTCCGCATCGGGCGCTCTGCTCCTCGGAGAGCTGCTTCCTCCTCTCTCTCCCTGCCTGGCTCTCTTGCCTACTTGTGGTCTCTGTCTGTCAAATAAATAAATAAAATCTTAAAAAAAAAAAAAAAGTTATTTGTATCTTTTGGTCCATGGCCAGGAGTACTGTTCTTATTTTCCTTGTAGGAAAAGGTCATGCAAAAAATACAAATAAACTGACTTGTATTATGGCTTATTAACTCACACAATAAAAACCCCCTTTTCCAAACCACTGATGTACAATGATTCTCTTGGGCCAGTTTCCCAGATGAATATCACTTAACAATGCAAACAATTACAATCTAATTTTCTACAAAACAGATTTTTGAAGTAAAGCAAAAGCATCAATGACTAATCACATGGAGATCTATATCCTATTGTGATACAATTGTTGGCTAATTATTAAGCTTTAGAAAGCCCATTCAAAAGGCTTCTTTTGCTGCTTAAGTTTATATTAAAAAAATCAAATGGTCATAAGCTTTTTAAAAAGAGCACATCTTTATTAAGATTGATTTGGCACGGTGGAATTGTTTGCCCTTTTTGGCATATGGGACCAAATGGGTCCAGAGGTACATGGAACAATGAGGATCTCGTTGGCATGCTATCCACGTCTGCAGGTGGTGGGGATTTATTATGAGGAGCAAATTAAGATACTGGTGGGAAGTTCCAAAAAGAAATTTTTAGGTGGGATAACGAGCTGAATACAGCAAGAAGGAAGTAATAGAGATAAATGTTATGTACTACATTAGAAAAAAGTCTGTAAATATAGATGGAAAGGAGGTTTAGCAACAGCAGTGGTTTAAAAAAGAGAGGTTTAAACTGATGATGAATTTAGAATGAGGTCTCTGTGTGATGTGGTTACTAAAACTGCTAATGTGCTTTTGGATTTCATTAATAAAAGTTTAGTACCTAGTTTAATGATTCTGACCATTTTTTTCCCTTTAAGTCCAGACTACCTCTTTATAAAGCTAGGATTTAAATCTAGTGATTGTAATATGCATTTATTTTGTGGCATATCCTGCCCTAAGCCCTTTCTAAGAATCTTTTTTCCCCTCCCATATCTCTTCCAGCCAAGATTCCTTTGAGCCTAACTTCTGGTAATGTCAGTTAAGACATAAGAAATTTTATTTTATTTCTAAAAATAACTTTTGTTGTACTGATTATGCCTCTTCAAACTATATAGAGTATGCTTATTATGTGACCAACCATTAATATTCTTTTATAAAATAACACAAGTACCTTTGGTGGGATGGGGAAAGGTTACTTTGAATCTCAAGAATTAGTTTTAATGTTATAATCAAGAAAGGATTTAGAGGGGCTCCTGGGTGGCTCAGGGGGTTAAGCCTCTACCTTCGGCTCAGGTCATAATCTCAGGGTCCTGGGATCGAGCCCCATATCGGGCTCTCTGCTCAGCAGGGAACCTACTTCCCCCTCTCTCTCAGCCTGCCTCTCTGCCAACTTGTGATCTGTCTGTCAAATAAATAAATGAAATCTTAAAAAAAAAGAAAGGATTTAGATAACAAAAGGAATATAATTACTATTTTTATAAGAAACCATAGAGCTGAATGGAATGGAATGAAATACATATTAGAAATAACCTTCCAAGGTTGTGGTCTCAGAAAGCAAGCATGAACTCCTCCACTAAATAAGAGAAAGAGAAAGAGAATTTTCACATCACTGTTGGAAGCAGCACAACCCTGTATGGCGATCCTTAACTATATGACAGAGAAATGACGTCCTGTGTGAGAGGAGAAAGAAGACTCACAAAAGAAATAGAAAATCGGAGAAAAAAGACTGACCTAGCACACCCTTATTCTTTGGTTTCCCAGGATCAGCATAATGTCAGGCAGAGTTATTTCTAAGTAAATGTTTGTTGAAGACTGAACACAAGGTAAAATCATACAAAGACTCTTCACCGAGACATAAAATTTCCATGGTAAAATGGCACAAATTCCCATGCATAAAAGTTCTCTGGATGCTACTACTTAATATAAGAAAGCATTAGACCTGATTTTTACTTAAAAAGTGATCCTAAGGAGACATTTTTAGATAATTGGAAAATTCTAAAAATCGCTCGACAAACTAACAGAGTCTTTCGTAATGTTTTGAAGGAGATCACCATTGCAGAGTGAACTACGGACTGCCATTTGGAGTCTAGCACAGAGGACATGAAATCTGTAAGAAACTAATTATCCTTGGAAATACAATGTCTGGATTTAGAGCCACCAGAATTTTTTTTTTAAAGATTTTGTTTATTTGTTTGACAGACAGAGATCACAAGTAGGCAGAGAGGCATGCAGAGAGAGAGGGGAGGAAGCAGGCTCCCCGCGGAGCAGAGAGCCCGATGTGGGGCTCGATCCCAGGACCCTGAGATCATGACCTGAGCCGAAGGCAGAGGCTTTAACCCACTGAGCCACCCAGGCGCCCCTAGAGCCACCAGAATTTTTAATCCTGCCTTCAGCCAATAACAAAGACATCTTTTTGAAAGTTTGGATTTGAGATTCATTCCATCACACCCTTCTTGTGCTTAAGGGCCTCATACTTAGGAAAATGTCTATGTGCAGACCCCAAAAAAGGAACATTAAGGCACAGGGTGTATGGATTTAATTTCCGACTTTACATAGAAAATTTGGAGCACACATGTAGGGCAAGCGTTATGTATTTCCATATCAAACCAACATCCACACTAGAGAATGATCTTTCTTTCTAAACTAAAGGTTCCAGCAAATTGATCTCATGGGGATGTTTTTTCCTAGGACCTAATTCGTATGCATAGAGTATGTTTTTAAATGAATCAAAGGAAAATGGTACCTTCTTAAACAAAATAAAATGCTTGCAGGCAGAGCTTCAGACACATGGCATCCCCACTGGCTCCAAGTCTACTAATTATGGAGTGGATATCCAAGAGGCCAGTAGAAAAGAAAGCCACAGTCTGTAACAGCACTTCCTCAGTTACACAGCTGGCTTTGTGGGGGCAATGCTGTTGGTGAAGGTGAAGGGGAGGATGGTTGTCCACGAAGATGGAGGGAGGGAGATGGACCTGTCACAAGGCTGGCTTTATTCAGGATTGTCAACTTAGAGCAAGCGCATATGGTCCTGCATGAGTTCTCAGCGCAGGTCAAAGGCAGCTGACCGGCCCAAATATGAACTTTTACTCTCTGTGCCATCTACATATGAGGTTAGAGACAGAGTAAAAAGAGTAGTAGCCACCACAGCCACTGTTGATCAGCAAAGAGCAGCCTGACACGATCTGAGAAATATGGTTAGAAATGCAGATTTCGACTCATAAAATAGCAGGTCTGGGTCCGTCATTTTTACCACTTACTAGTGGTGTGACTCTGAGCATGTTACATAATAACTCTGAATTTTTGCTTCTCCTTATGCAAAATAGAGATAACAATAATACCTACCTAATATCACTGGCCGAAAATAGTTTTCATGGTATGGGGATGACATTGAGTCCCGTGCCTTGCTTATAGCAGAGATCAGCAACCTATTTCTGGAAAGGGCCAGATAGTAAATATTTTAGGGCCATGTGGTCTCCCTCGCCACCACTCAAACTGTCACTGTAGCACAGAGACAGCATGACAATATATAAATGAACGAGTATGACCATATTCTGAGAGAACTTTATCTACAAAAGCAGGAGAGGAGCTCAATCTGGCTTGTAGGCTATAATTTGCAATGGTTTAGAGATATGCTTAATCTCGGTATTCAAATAAACCTAATGGTAACAAATATCTGAAATTGTTTAAAAAATGTTACCTATTCTGCTAAGTGCTTCTCAGGGATTAATTTATGTAGTTGCCATAAGGTAGAAACTATATATATATATATATATATATATATATATATATTTTTTTTTTTTTTTTTACCATTTTGGCAAAAATTAAATAGGTCAGGAGATGTTAAATAACCCAATTAAAGCTGCATGGCTTAATAAACTGAAAAGTTAGGATTTGAACTCAGGTCATCAGGCATTTGAGTCCATCCTCTTAGCCACTCAACGATGGCATGGCACTGAGGTTTACATCCTAACTCCTGGTAGGTTACGACTATACGCCAGGGGAAAGGCACTCGGCATTTAAACTTCAAACAGAACTCTCATGTGTTTGAATTTTGAGGAAATACATCATCCAGAATTATGATCTAGGTGAGACAAGGTGGTGAACTTAGAGGAATTTCAATTAGCTTTATCTTTGATTGTTGCCATCACTATGGAGTTTTCTTGGAAATATATTCTACCTCTCAGTTGCAGGTAAGTCAATGCTGTGAAGTTATTTGAAGGAAAATGAACTAATGATGATACTGATGAAGATGGATAGGGCTGATCAAAATGATTCAGGTCAAAGAGAACTTTAAGAATGATTCATTATGGCGTATATCCACTTGCAAAAACAATGTATGATACTCAAGACTTCATTTAAAAACACATAATAAATTGGGGCATCTGGGTGGCTGAGTTGGTTGAGTACCAGATTCTTGATTTGAGGTCAGGTCATGAACTTGAGGTCATGGGATCGAACCTGGTGTGGAGCCCCTCGTTGGGTCTCATGCTCAGTGTGGAGTCTGCTTGTCCCTCTCCCTCTGCTTGTTGCCTGGCTTGTTGCACTGTCTCTCAGATAAATAAATAAACAAAGTCTTTAAAAAATAAAAAAAATAAAAACACATAATAACTTGATTTACCAAGAACTTTCCTCTTTGACCAGGACTTATCCTAAGGAAACACAGTGGTTTTAACAGCCATTGGAAATGTTTTCAAAATAACAAGCTGAAGATTTTCCCTTCTACAGGGGAGAATGGGAAATGCAGTTCTTTGTAACATGTTAGAAGCAGGCATTATCTCATTTAGTCCAGTAAGGTATGCTCTATTATTACCACAGATGAGAAAGTTGAGGTTCAGAGAGGATAACCTGCCCAAGCTCACCTAGTTAGTAAATTCTAGCACCAGGATACAACACCAAGATATTAGATTCCAAGGTAAAATATTGAGGCAATTAAACTCTATGCTGAAATGTTCCTTTTCAGCTCAGGAATGTCGCATAATTGATGGAGACTGAAGACTTGGGGCCCCAAAGACCATATCCTGCTTTAAGACCAGAAGACAAACAAAAGATAAAATGTGAAATGCAGTGAGAGATCAATGGAAAACATCATCTAATTAAGATACCGGAACTCGGGTCACCTTGGTGGTGCTGTCAGGTAAGCCCCTGACTTGGCTCAGGTCCTGATCCCAGGGTTGTGAGATCGAGTCCCACATGGTCGTCCATGATCAGTGTGGAGACTGCTTAAGACTCTCTCTCCCTACCTGTTGCATACTCTGTCTCTCTCAAGTAAATACATAAGCCTTTAAAAAAAGAGATACTGATAAATACTCACTGGTGAGTGTCTCTAGTAGGCTTTAAAAATATATAGATGCAAAAAATAAAATATATAGGGGCACCTGGGTGGCTTAGTTGGTTAAGCATCTGTCATCAGCTCAGGTCATGATCCCATGATCCCAGAGCCCCCCACCCCCCCCCACCCCTCATGGACACATGCACTTCCTCTCCAATGAATAAAATTTTCTAATAAACAAATAAAATATATAGATACCTGGGCTGCTTGTTTAGAGATTCTCATTTATTTGAGCTAGGGTGGAGCTAAGCACAGAGGTTCCTCTTCAAGTGTACATTTGAATAATCTGGCAGAAAGAATCTACAGAATTTCTACAGAAATAATCTACAGAAAGGCTGGGCTGCAGGAGACTTGGCCCCCCTATGCGAATCCCTTGTGTATGTAAATGACTTAGTACAGAGCCTGATATGGAGACAGCGCTCAAAAGAATTCACCCCTGTTAGCTAAGAAGGTTAAAAATGAAGGTCCATTTTAATGAATTGAGTTACACAAAGAAAAATGATTCATAGTGGTCCTTGCAAGTCATCTATAAATTAATCTGATATTGATTTTTCCCAGATGTGGGAGTCGATTGGGCTTAATTATATACAGAATGTATAGATCCCAACTGACTTAAGGTCAGGGACAACATTTGATTCATCTCCATTCCTTCTGCTCAGTGACTTGTATAGAACATATGCAATATACGCTCACAGCGTTGATTTCCAAAGTGCTTTATGTAGGTAAGCCACAACCTTTGATTTTAATGGACCATATTTTAATCAATACCAGTTTAGAAATTATTTGCTTGGTAATAGAAAGTCCTGATAGACATTACCAAATGATAACATCAGTGTCTGGAGTAGTATACACACACAAAAAAAAAACAAGCCTATTTGGGAAAAAAAGGAAACTCTCCCCTTAGATGACAATGGCTGATCGGGAAACAAATTGAAAATCAGGAGACCAGAGGTCTATTTATGTGTGAGAGGATTAGCGTTCAGGTAGGAGCCCTGAGAAAATGTATGGCACAGTTGTGTCAAAAGAGGACCTTCTTCTACAAAGATTTGGGTTTGATAAGATCAACACCAGATAAATGTATCCCCAAATACAATTATTTTGAAATGTGATTAGCCTATGGAGAGTCCATGATGCCATCACCAAGACAGAAAGGTGGTTGGAGATAATGCTTTTCTTTTATTTTTTCACTGGAGGATGATTTTACAGGCAGGGAGATAAGAGGCGTTGGAAGTAATGCCATCCATAAAGCATGTATAGAGACGGAGCTCCTGAGATCATTGAGATAATGTGAAAAGGCTGAGCTGGAGTTCCTAGCTGGAGTTCCTGGGACATTTATCTCAAAAGAAAGCATAGTAAGTAACTTAACAACTAGCAGACCTGGAAGTAAATGGCTTTCATCAGTGCAAATCATAAGGTGAATGCCGAACGTGATGCTGGCATGTTGTAGTTATCTTTAGAAACAGTTGAGGTATGGTTATATAATACAGAAAGGTTGTAGAGTGTTTAGTAGTCATTTTACACATGAAGGCGTACTGAATTCTAGAGTGCTCAAAGAGCCAATTTATCTCAAGAAATCTTAATCTGTTAAAACCTTGACAGCCAGGGGCACCTGGGTGGCTCAATCAGTTAGGCGTTTGCCTTTGGCTCAGGTCATGATCCCAGGGTCATGGGACTGAGCCCTGCATCAGGCTTTCTGCTTAGCAGAGGGTTTCCTTCTCCCTCTCCCTCTGCCTGCCACTCCCCCTGCTAGTGCTCTCGCTCTTTCTCTCTCTCTCTCTGTTAAATAAATCTTTAGGGGCACCTGGGTGGCTCAGTGGGTTAAAGCCTCTGCCTTCGGCTCAGGTCATGGTCCCAGGGTCCTGGGATCGAGCTCAGCATCGGGCTCTCTGCTCAGCGGGGAGCCTGCTTCCTCCTCTCTCTCTGCCTGCCTCTCTGCCTACTTGTGATCTGTCTGTCAAGTAAATAAATGGAATCTTTAAAAAAAATAAATAAAAAATTAAAAAAATGAAACCTTTACAATCCATCAACTTGCAGTCCAAATTCTACTCTGTACAAGATTATACTTAGCAGGGATATTTTTCTTGATAGATAGATAGATAGATGATAGATGGATAACAGTATGGAAGACAACTGAAAGTTGCTGATTTGCTGAGAACCTACTCCCCCTCCCTCCCTTCTTTATAGAGACCAGCCTCTTACTGTTCTGCTCTATCCATGTTTACTGTGCATACGACCATATTCATAAAACATGATCTCTGTCTCCCTAGTTTTAGCTGATTGGCGGGGGTGGGTCTGAGTGGGGAGAAGAGGGCCACTGACCCAAGTTAGACCAAGGGGAATCTGGATATCCTGCATTCCTGTGCTTGGCCTCCTGAATAGATTTAATCACAAAATGCACAGATGGCTGTGTTTCACGGGGTCTGAGAAGCAGGAGAAGCTAATTTGCAGAGTAGAGGGACGCAGAAAGGAGAGTGGTCTTGTGTTTGGCCTATTTCTGAATCTTAGCTGCTTTCCTGCCTTCAGGTTTGAGGAGACACACTATATCCTTATAATAAATTTCCTTCCCTGTATTTTATTCTTGCTCAAGTGGGTTTCTATTCCTGTCAGACAAGAGTGTGAACTAATACAGAAATGGGCTCTAGCTGTTTGCAGAATCCATTTGCTTTTACTTATGAAAAAGGGTCCTAACAAAATGAATGTTTGCTAGGCAGAATGACCCGAGTTTTCAGTTTGAATGCTGATAAGCATTTTCCTCACACCGGAGTTAGATTTAAAAATCTGGCCTCAAATTAAGATTGGCATATCTGGTCTTCCAGACGGTGACTCCGTGTCTTGATGTAAAATGAAAAGACTTCTGTCTCTTATGGTAGCTCTGACATCAACATTTATTACATGGCCAGAGTGTGCCAGTGGCCACTGAGCAAAACACGCTGAAGATGTATTGTTGGCCACGGCTTCGCCGAGGAAAACAAAGCAGGTACGGGAATGGTGGTATAAGACACAGAGCAGCGGGGTGAGAGGAGATAACCTGCCCGGATTTCAGTCTTCTGTGTCTTTATGTAGCTTGAGCCACTTCCCCTAAGCATATCTGGATAACACTAACAGAAGACTATAGAGAAACGAGTCGGCTTTTAGAATGAACCAGCTATAGGTTCAAATCTCACTTCTGCCACTTAGTAGTCATGTGACTTTAACTCAGTTCCTCTCTTCGTGGATCTCACTTTTCTCATCTGTGAAATGAAAACCATACTATCCTCTGCCCTTCTAGAATCACCATCACTATACACGGCAGTGATTCATCACACAGGGGTCACCAGATCGAGCTCCTGAATTCATTCTTTCCTTCACTTACTTATTCAGGTATTCCATGAGGATTTTTTTTTCTGCACCTACTGCTTCCCAGACACCATGTTAAGGGATGCAACTGGTCCAGTCAGTGACAGAAGTGATGCCCATGTCTTTCTGGGGCTTACCATTCAGGGGGCTTTGGAGATATTAAACAACCTTCTTGGTATGTGGAGACCCCTCATGGGAGAGATGCCCTAACAAGATCCTGTCTGAGCCTGTGGGGGTCCCTGTTTGCCATCATTTTATCTATCTATCATCTATCATCTGTCTATGTATCTAAAGATTTTATTTATTTATTTGTCAGAGACAGAGAGAGAACACAAGCAAGGGGAGTGGTAGGCAGAGAGAGAAGCAAGGAGCCCAACGCGGGACTCAATCCTAGAGTCCTGGGATCATGACCTGAGCCAAAGGAAGACGATTAACTGACTGAGGCACCCAGGTTTCCCTGTTTGCTATCATTTTTTTTTGAAAGATATTATTTATTTATCTGAGAGAGAGAGAGAGAGAGAGAGAGAGTGAGAGTGAGAGAAAACATGAGAAGGGAGAAGGTCAGAGGGAGAAGCAGACTCCCCGTTGAGTAGGGAGCCCAATGCAGGATTATGACCCAAGCCCAAGGCAGTGGCTGAATCAACTGAGCCACCCAGGCGCCCCTGGTTCCTATTATTTTAAATGCAATGTGTATGAACATGCTTTTCCCCCTTCCTGCTCATTCTTCAACCACCTGTAAGAGGGGTTAGACACTTGGGCCATTTTCTCTTGGTGACAGATGGCATGGCTATGATCTGTACCCTCTTCATAAGCAGCACCCTCTTATTCCACCAATGGTGGTGGAAACTTGCAATTTAAAACTACAAGGATATAGTAACTGTGAACTTTACATTTGGAAGGACCAGCTTTTTTCCCCAACGCGACTGAGGCCAAATAAATCCATTTCTGTTTCCAGTGTGAGATTTGCCTGCAGACAGATTGGAGGTACTGCACACTGGCTTCCTTTATAAACCTAGATAGTTTTTCAAATAACTTCTGTATTTTCCGACAGATTCTGAGGTTTACTTTTTTGTTGAGGCTATTCCTTTGTGTCTTTGAGTTCTTTTTTCTAATCAGTGATTTCTCTGGTGCTGGCTCTCCCCCCTCCCCCATCTGATTGTTTGTGCTATTTCATGATATTAATTCAACCTTTGTTGAATCAGATCTTGGCAGTTTCTTCCCTAAATTGTATTTTTCCAGTTCAGCTTCCATTTGCCTCTGACAGCAAGGCTCCGCTGTATTATGTCCTGAAATTCCTTTACCCTGCATTTTTGTATCACCTGTCCGTTCTGTACTAGGCCATTCATCATGTGTTTAGCCATTAGTCAAAATGGCATTTTAAGCACATACCCAGGGCAGCACCAAAGACAAGGGACCCCATGTCCAAAGCCACCTGGCTCTCTTCCTCAAAGTGCTCATGAACTCAGAATCTGGGCTTCCACGCTGTTGGTCTCTGGGACTGATCATTCTCCATCAGGGTCTGGATCGGCCTCCCTGACAGTCTTGCTGTTGACCTCCATGTACATCTTCAACTGATACCGGACCTTCATGTTGCTGCCAGCCTCTGGAGGAGCCCCAAATTAGGCAAAGTTATGTTCTTCTGGGGTTGGTCAGACCACAAAGCTATCAGCACTGCTCCTCTTATATTTCCGAAACAAACAAATGACACCTAATTTCTGTGTTTCTTTGATGGCTTATTTTCAAGCTATGGGGATATCTTAAATGACTTAAATATTTATCCTATAATTTAAAGTATGAAACATGAGAAGTTTATTTTTATTAAATACCTTCTATGTGTTAGACCTCAGGTGTCCAACAGCCTATGGAACATCACCCATTAAATATTGACCTACTTCAACTTTTTCAAATGTTTGAATGAGTCACCATCAAATTTCATGTAAGAGTCTAGGTTTCTAATTTCTCTGCAAAAGAGCAGAATGTTTAATGACATTTGGCCTCTATGAGAATAATTATCTGGTGCTAAGGTTGACTAAGTATCCCCCATTTAACTAAAAGTAGTATGTGCTCAACTCCTCACTACTCCCTTTTATCTCCAAATTGGCCACTTTGGTTACCTTTTATTTTTTTAAGGTTTTATTAATTTATTTGTCAGAGAGAGAGAGAGAGCACAAGCAGGGGGAGTGGCAGGCAGAGGGAGAGGCAGACACCCCACTGAGCAAAGAGCCCAGTGTGGAACTTGGTCCCAGGACTTTGGGATCATGACCTTGGGATCATGACCTGAGCAGATGCTTAACTTACTGAGTCACCCAGGCATCCCAACTTTGGTTACTTTTAAATCTTCTATATCCTGTATGTAATTGACTGTGACATCTGCATTAGGTGATTACAAGCATTTTAGCTTCATAAAAACCTTGAGAAATAATTATTATCTGTAGTTTACTGATGAAGAAACAAAGGCTCAGAGAGGTATCTGATAGGGAGATGAAAAAAAAATTATGATCTTCCCTTAACAGAAGACTCAGTAAATCAAATAAAGTATTTCTGGCTTGCTTAACCTGTTCATGCCTTTTCTTCACCTATTTCTAGATGATTATACTAGTTTACTGTTGGAGGATAAAATAACTAACCAAAGATAGCTACAGGGCAGGGGAGGGGAGGGGAGAAAAAAAATCAGTGTTCTAAAAGATTATACCCCCAAATACTTTCTTGAAACCAGTAGATTCAACCACATGGTGACAATCAATTAAGTTGATAGATTTTTGCTCTCCCTCCACTGGACCAGGCTACCTTGTTTGTTCACTCATTGGCTAGAAATTGGAACTGACTGGCAGGTGTCTTAACACACTAAATAAGGGTAATTGTGTGAACATCACTTCTGACTGCTCCCAGCTGTCTCCAGGACACTCTACAACTTATCCAGTGATTATGGAGTCCAGGCAATTACAAAACAAAAACAAACAAATAAAAAGGAAGATTTCACAAAGATATCAGCCATTCTCCAATTTTCTAAGAAGTTTATTTTGTTGTTGTTTTGTTTGTGTGTGTGTGTGTGTGTGTGTGTGTGTGTCTCTTCCATGTGGTTTCATAAAGACAACTTCTAATTCCTATAAGGTTTTAGATACCACTTTCCTTCCCCAACACAACGAAAATTACCATGGCATTTGTAACACCCATTTCCTTGAGGAATCAACAAGTCATTTAGGTTTTTTGCAATTAAAGTTCAGCTCTTTCTTTCACTTTGGTTAAATTCAGACTACAAAACTCTTCTTTTTTTGTGAATGTTCTGCAATTTAAAACAAATATTTATTCAACCATTAAATCTCTTGTGTGTTTTAAAAGCATATGGGTGGTCTTATTTTCTTTTCTATCACCTTAAGGGAGGATTTCTCCCGTCTTTTGAAGGTTCAGCCCTGGAAAATATTTTGAGAAGGACATGGGTTTGTTCTTAATAAGAATCCAAGAAAGAGAAGCTCTTGTTTAATAAGAAGAATGTTTGTGGAAACAACATAAGAAGCAGAGCCAATTTATATTGAAAACAATGTGAGAGTGAGTGATGGCAAATCCCTAAGAAATTGAGGATTTAAATGGAACAAGAGCTATAAAAATAGAATTGGCAAAAAGAGAAAGATCACCCAGAAACCAGATAGGAAAATACCGTCTTTGAACTATGACTGCAGATGCCTAATAGCCAACTGGGTAAAGTGGCTGACAGAACTGAGTTTAAAATTTGGCTCTCATAAAGATTCTGCAGATTTAAATTATTTGCTTAAATATGTATACCTTGACTGCAGGCATGGTTTCTTGCAAAGAATAAAAAAACCTTAAAAATGCACTTTATCTGTTTTGTAATTTTGTTGAACTTCACCATTAATGTATTGACATGTGATGTGAGCAAATGCATCACCTTTCTTCACATCCATGATAAAAAAATATTCCGATTCAAGGATTTCTTAAAAGCTCATCTCAACTGGTACAATGGTTTCTGCTTTACCAGCCTTCCATTACAAAACAATTTCCATGCCAGACTCTTCAGTTCACCTTTTGTTTGGGGTGTGTGTATGTGTGTTGTGTGCATATACACACACCAGGCTGACGGGTGATGACCCAGAATGTTCTTCTCTTGACTAGGCAGCATTGGAGGTACAAAACCTGTTTTGGAGAAGTCTCTGCCATAACCAAACACATGCTATATATTCTAATAATATCAGAAGTTTATATCAAGTAGAAAATAGCCATATATATATATATATACATATACATATATATATATATAGAGAGAGAGAGAGAGAGAGAGAGAGAATCTCCTGCACAATTAATTTTATCTTTGTTCAATGCTCTCCTTAAATGATTTCTTAACTCTCCAGCATACATTCTTCCTGGTCCTAATATTAAGTTACACACAGAGGAAATAAAAGAGAAGAACAAGGGAGAACAGGCATAAATCAGGAGATCAGGATGTATTCAGGTATAGTGAGATATAGCTCCCAAATCGTAGCTGATTCCAAGGATTTGTTGCCTCCAACTTCCCTTGGGTCTAGGTGAAGGGATTGAGACACTGGTGGCATAGATGGGACACGTTTGTGTTCCCTTTCCCTCTTTTACCTGTGCAAATAAGTAAATCTAAAAAATGATGCTAAAGAACTGAAGGAGGGAATACAGAAGACAATTTAGAATCACAATTTTTCATCACAAAGATAATTAAAAATCTCAAGATCATCTCTGGTTACTTAGATTGTCATGCTAGCTGTCTTTATGAGGCAGTTCTGTCAATGTTCTATGGGATGGGGTTTTCTTTCCTTTGACTATGTTACCTTAATGGGACATAGAGATGGCAGGGCTTTATGGTCCATTGGAAATAATTTCATGGTATAGTAATGAGGTCACTGGTACATGTCGCCCCCCCAAACTATCTCTCCGTGGGAACTGGAAAACAGCTATTCTTATTGAACCAAATTCTATGATGTTCAGTGCTACTCTTGTTTACAAACTCTAAGACAGAAGGTTGGATTACCAGAGAAAACCTATATTGAGCTAATGTCAATCTATTAGATATGTTTCATCTAATACATTCAGTTTGATTAAGAGATTACAAGAGAAAATAGTGAGGTTAAGTACATTTTCAAAGGCTGTCTAGGTTTTCTAGTACTTGGAGGGCCGATGAGGATTTTGGGGGGGGGGTAGGGAGGAGGAGACTGGGTGGGTGGAATTCCTAGCTTTCTCCCTTGGGAATGTGAACAAAATGAAGATTCCAGGCAACTAACTGCCAGAATTGCATGTGTATTTATATGTAGGATGCTGTATTTTTCATTATAATTAGCATTTAGAGCATCAGTTGAGATTCAAATAAATGCATGGGACTATGTTCATATAAATAAACTGTTTGCATTTGAGTTCATTGCTTCGCCACTAGATACAGGCAGCAGCTAAGTGAGGATTAATGCTGAACATTAATTTGGCAGACAATAGAGCCACTCCCTCCATCTAGGCAGTTCCCCTTTATTTTTCTGTTACTATCCTAGAATCTACCTTATTAGAATGTTTATGCCCCATTTTGTAACCTTGACTTAACATTGGAAATGCTTGGAGACCTTTCAAACAAACACATGCATGGGTCCCACCATGGAGAGCCTTACATTTTTGTCTGGGGTGTGGTTGGACTACAGTAATTTTAAAAAAAGCTTCTCAGGTGATGCTCATATGCATCTGAGATGGTAGACCAAAGAATCCCAGCTTGAGTTTCTTCATATATTAGAAGCATCCCCTGGATAAGCACCCCTCTTCCATCCTTATCTCCTCCCTTACAGGTGACTTGTGGTGCTTTTAGCTCATTTATCCCTTACCACCTGATGGAGAAAAATCATGGCATATGACCTTTGATGGACCCTGCAAACTGTTATTAGACCAGAGGTTTAGGTGGTCATTTGATCTAATTTTTGTTTCCTGTTGCTCTATTTTACCTCACCATTGCGATGATGTTAAAACACAAAGAGATCTTGCACACTTTCTAAAACAACTGTATCAAGTTAAGTGCCTGGCTACTGCTCAAGAGTGGCACTAATTATTTACATGAGTTGTAATTTCTAAAGGGGGAACCAGAAGACATCACACTCTGGGAGACTTCTGTGTCAGAAACCTCTTCCTCAAAGCTTCAGATGGGACTTAAAAATTAGACAACCTGACCATTTACGTGTGGGCATTAAAGTCTGAACGACTTCAACATGGAACTTCACTTCACTCAGTACTTAAAGCAAACCCAGGAGGTAGATGACCCCTATCATTACCCCTGTTTAAGAGGTATAGAAACTAAGATTGGCTTAGAAGAAATGGAAGATGTAAACAGTGAGCTCTGGAAGCTTTGAGTGAGTCATGGCCACAAGAGAGATCAGAATATACATAACTTTGAATATGATCTGGCTTTAGAGGCATAGATACATTTCCTGGTTCTTCATTCTGTATCTTATGTCTCATAATAACAAAAGGTCCTATTTATTAAGCACATACTATTCATCAGGCACTGTGCAAAGCAAGTCATATTAATTATTTCATCTAATCCCCATGATCCTACGTAAGTACTATTCTTGGTCTCAATTTATGAAAAAGAAACTCTAAGCTTACAGAAGTTGGGGAACTTTGAGTTTGCAATTCCTTGCCTTGAAATTTTGAAACTCCGCCACTACTGCCCGGTGATAAGGTAGGGATTAAATACAACCATGTCCATTATATTGCACGACTTCCTGTGTTTTTACCTTTCTACCCAATGAGGTCCCATCTCCATTTTAAATCTTTCTGTTTAAGAACAATCAACACATGAGATGCCTGGGTGGCTCAGTCGGTTAAGCCTCTGCCTTCAGCTCAGGTCATGATCCCAAGGTCCTGGGATCAAGTCCCACATTGGGCTCCTTGCTCAGCAGGGAGCCTGCTTCTCTCTCTGCCTCTGTCTGCCACTCTGCCTGTTTGTGCTCTCTCTCTCTCTGACAAATAAATAAATAAAATCTTAAAAAAAAAAGAACTTAAAAAAAGAACAATCAACATAATATCATGTAATGGTTTGAAAACAGGGACTTGGTGGAAGGATGTTCAGGGAGGTCTCCGACCTTCTGTGTTCCTCTCAGCATCAGTGTCTCTTGCTCTTTCTGCAAGTCAGGATTCAGATCAGTATACTTACTTGCCGTGAAGCAATTTCCTGGCTCAGCTACTACCTCAAGAGAGAGACTGGAAAGGCCACTCACCCATCTTTACTGGAAGAGTCCCACATGGTAATTCACATCCTTCACATTCTGCATTTGCGTTCCTCCTCCCTCTCTGCACTTGTCCCTTGGTCAAAGTGTTTCCTGGATTCCATTTTTGGAACATCTAAACTGCCTTGCCTTCTTCTGTAATTTGGAAGTTCCACAAAGACTTTCAAGTGTAACATGGCTTCAGTAGACAAGGTCCTTGTGTTAGAAGTCACATGTAACTCTTGTGTCTGAACTCATGTATCAACCCATATTGATTCCACAAGAAGGAGCAAAACAGTGTCCACAAATTGGGCTTCCCAGTCAGAGAGACCTACGTTTGAAAGCTGATCTATCATTCTCTGTCTGTGAAATGTTAGCAGTTGCTGAGGACCTCAGGGAAGAAATTCAGTTTCCCTAGCTGAAAAAGGACCAAAGCACCCCTATTCCATTGGGCCACCCATGAGACAGCGCATCTGAAGAGCCAAGAACCGCTCTTGCTTAGTTAGCTGCTACCACAAAAACAGCTGTAATCATCATTACTCTCCCACCCCACTCCTCAATAGAAGAGTCTTTCAGCTTTATGATCAAAGTGAAGGGCACAAGCTCTTTTACAGACAAGCCTGTTGTTATCCAAAGGGAAAAAAAAAAAAAAGGTTTTATGTAGCAGACTCTCCATAGCTAGACATTTGGATTTGAACCCCTGTCTGGTTCTTTTTTTGTGAAATTTGGTTAAGTTCCTTCAATTCTCTGTGCTTCAGTTTCTTCATCTATGAAATTAGGAGGAAAAAGGTTGTTGTGAAGAATCAAAAGGTAACATGAAGGGGTGCCTGGGTGGCTCAGTGGGTTAAAGCCTCTGCCTTTGGCTCAGGTCATGATCTCATGGTCCTGGGATCGAGCCCCACATTGGGTTCTCTGCTCAGCAGGGAGCCTGCTTCCCCCTCTCTCTCTGCCTGCCTCTCTGCCTACTTGTGATCTCTGTCTGTCAAATGAATAAATAAAATCTTAAAAAAAAAAGATAACATGAAAATTATCGCATGGGAGGTTCCTTCGAACAGTACCTTGCATGTAGTAAGCAACAGGTCAGGGTTAGCTATTGTGGTTAGGATTTCAGTTGAGTTCACCCCAAATTCACAATGGCAAAACAGACTTGAAGGATGTGCCCTCTGATATTCTTAGGTAGCTGTCTAGGTTTCTAGGGAAACCTGCTCAGAGGTTATAAAATTATATGCCTGTAAATTTATAAGATAAATATATTTCCTAGAAATGGGTTTCCCTTGACATGCATCCCTCTCTTTATTATCCTCAACGTCTTAATTAAATCTGCCACCAATCCATCTTTCTTTCTTTTTGTAGGTTATTTTCTTAAAGTTTAGAGATGGGCCTTCTGACTCATAACTCACACACATCATCTAGGCTATGAGATGGTTATCAACTGCCATGAATCCCTGTTTCCCAACTTTGTCTGTTTGGATCCACTCAAAGTGTTTGTGAAGCATGCAAATGACCTGGCCACTAACTGGAAAAGCCAGACTCTGAAGGTCTGGGTTGGAGCCCAGGAATCTGTATTTGAAATGAACACCACAGGATATGCTTAATGATAGATCCTTCTGTCCTAACAGCTGACTTACCTAAAGCTGAGATGGGAAATAGTAACAAGACCTCCACTTAACACTTCTCGGTTCACCTTCTGTTGTCGCTACCCCCAAACCCACTGGCTACATTTCTCAGCTCATTCCTGGGGCAAGTTTTTCAAACTCACTGTGAAGCCTTCCTTTCCAGGATTCCTAACTTCTGGTAGCTCAAGCTTTCGGAGCACCCCAAATCCCTCAGCTGGAAACAGTTTTCATGGGATGTTGAACAAGATAGAAGCCATTCAACACCCAAGACACCGTGGAGTGGAGTAAAATAGGTAAAAACCTTATGTGGGCATTTTTGTGACCTTAAAAAATACAGTAAGACATCTGTACCTTCGTTTGGGTACCCATACAGAAAGAAGTTACAACTTGCCTTCATTTTGGGATGCATTGGAGAATTTCCTTGGTTATTCCAGGCAAGAAAATGAGCCAATGCTTTAAAAAGAACCGGGATAAAGGGAACCTGGGGTGGCTCAGTTGGTTAAGCGTCTAACTCTTGGTTTCTGCTTAGGTCATGATCTCAGGGTCATGAGTTGGAGCCCTACAATGAGCTCAGCATGGAGTCTGAGTCTGTTTAGGATTCTTCTCTCCCTCCTTCTTATTTCCCCTCTGCTCCCCCTTCCCCTGCTTGAGTGCATATGCTATCTCTCTAAACCAAATAAATAAAATCTTAACAACAACAACAAAGAACCAAGATAAGTCTTCTAAAGAAAATCAGATTTAAACAAGAAAGAAAGAAAAGCAGGCAGAAGACATTTCTAAAATCACAAATTTTTTTCTTGTTTATGTTTCCTTCAAATTACTGTTTCTCCAGAAATGGTTAGAAGACACAAGATTTCTTTGCCCTGCTGTAGGTAGGACAGTATAAATAGAGCTTTGAGGTCAAGAGTTGCCATGCTTCCATGTACTACCTCTGAAACCATAGAAAAGTCGCTCAGCTTCTCTGAGGATTGGTTTCCTCAGCTATCAAGTAGGGTAATACTATCTACTTCGTACTATTTAATCCAAATCAATTTTGGATTTAGCCACCTTCGCTACTCACCAACTTGGTAACTCAAGTATATCTGTAACCTTCTTGGAAACGAAGTTTCATGTATAAAACAGAATAATAACGCATACATCATAGATTTTTTTTTTGCAACACAAATAAATGAAATAATATGCAAAATCACCCGACACTAAAGGTTACAAATAGTGCACGTTCAGACATGTTGAATCTTTGGCTTTCTTAGGTCTTACCCAAGACAGGTATGCTAAAATTTAACCCTGTTTATTGGCTTGCTCAACACTTCCGCAGGCAGCCAGGGGAGAATGACTACCCACCTACCATTATTCAAACACTTGAAGAAGACGAATGTGAGATTGTTCTTCAGATATCTGTAATTAAGTTTGAGTTTTCAGCAAAATTGTATGTTGCCTAATTACTTCTTTAGCATAACATGGTACTGAACTTCTATCCATCATCATAATGACTGGAAACATTCTTTCTTGTGAACATTAAACTTATGGATTTAGAAGACTCTTACCAGCTCTAATGTTCAATGAATAATAACCGGTGTTAATGAATTTTAATTTTCATTAGGGTACCATAAAGCCTTTCTCAGGGCTGCAGTATGTTGTTAACATGCTAACGTATAGCACAGTGACTTCTGTTTTAGCAGCACATGTAAGCATTTCCATATGAGTCAGTGATTTCAGCATTGTTGTGTCTTCATATGGGGCTAAGCTGTGAATTTAAATAGTAGCATATGTCATACTTATGTATACAGGCAGTATTTTAAATGACTAACTATGACAATATTAGTGAGACTGACTTGAAATTTTCAGCCTGCTGAGTGAACATTTGTGATTTTAAAAATCTACACTAAGCGACATAGACACTGAGTAACTAATAACGTGCATTTTGCCCCTTTCCTTCCGCCCACGGCCTTTTTGTTTGCAAATGTGTGTTGAGTGACAAGTGGAGCTGGCATCCTGCTCTGGGAGGAAAACTTGAATTAGTTATGCCAACAACAGTGCTGGGACTCCATGATGTATAGCGTGTCCCACATTATGGCCGTAACTAGGCAAACAGCCTTGCAGAGAGGATAAGGACCTATGCTCTACTAAGCATTTAAATTGTTAACCTTAAATGCTTTGCTTTTCTTAAAGTGGTTGCTCAGAACGGCTGCTATTAGAGGTGCAGTCAGAATCCTCTGGCTGTTGCAGGCCTCCAAGAGGATGTGTTGAATAAATATCTTCTGCCAAATCATCATGTCCTTTAGCATTAGGGGGCACGGAATTGAAGAGCCTCTGAAGTTGAGTATGTACCCTTGTTCAAGGGGGGAAATCTGTACCAATGTTGCGTGGCTGTGAAACCTGCAGGGGCGTGGACTGAATTCTGGTAAATAACAGTTGGGGTCTGGAAAACATACACAACTACCAATAGGAATGGGAAACTCATGAGCCTTCTCGAGGTAAAACTTTATAAGGGAGGAAAGACTTGAAGTTTCT
Organism: Mellivora capensis; assembly: GCA_004024625.1. NCBI lineage: Eukaryota > Metazoa > Chordata > Mammalia > Carnivora > Mustelidae > Mellivora > Mellivora capensis. The sequence continues at coordinate 42,434 of PISX010016623.1, forward strand.
CATGCAATTTATCTATGTTCTGTTAATATGTCTCATATCAAGGTCCCCGTTAATAGAATCTACAAAATGGCTCATTATGAAAATAGAAAGGCAGTTCCTTTGATGGAAAAAACCCTCTGCTTTGACACTGATTAAAACTCAGCTGCAGCCATGATTCGGCCATCCATGAAAGGGTATTTAGGGGCTGTATTTCTTTCCTATTACTATGGTAGAAGATTGCTACAAACGTGGAGATTTAAAACAGCACAGATTTATTATCTTACATTCTGTAGTTCCGAACTCCAGCATGGGCATCACTGGGCTAAAAATCAAGGAGCTGGCCGGGCTGTTACTTCCGGGTGTCCCCAGGGTGGAATCCAAGTCCTTGCTTTTTGCAACTTCTCATGGCACATGGTCCCCTTCCTCTGATGTCAAAACCACCAATGACGGATTGAGTCCTTCTCACATCCTATTAACATCAATCTTATTTCCTACCTGCCTTTTCCATTTTTAAGGACCTCTGTAATTACACTGGGATCTCCAGATAATCCAGGATAATCTCTCTAAAGTCAGCAGATAAGCAACCTTAATTCTATCAGCAACCTTAGTCCCCCTTTCTCTTTTAAGACAACATATTCACAGGTTCCAGAGATTAAGAAGTAGAAGTTTTCCTGGGCTACTCTTCTGCCTACTACAGTGGCCAATCCAAAAATTACTGGAATCTGTTTGGCAATTTCTGAAAAAACGTTATTTTAAGAATATCTGCCTTCTGCCACAGAACATGTAAGAAGAATTTCACATGCATGCACCATGTGTGAACAAGAAAAAAGCAGGTATCTCCAGAAGAACAGCCTTATAATTGATGTGTATCTGATTCAAGAGTAGAAAACTGCGCATTGGACACAAGTTTGTACTGCCAACCAGAGTCTCACATGCACATGCACATGCACACACACACACACACACACACGATTTTCTGTTAAAATGGCAAAACTCAGGTATAATTTAGTGCTAGATTAGCCATAATCTTAAGAAAATATCCAATTGATTCCTTATGTTAAGGTAACTTATTTTTAAGATTGATTGAGTGATTGATTTAGAGCAAGAGCAAGGGGACGGGCACAGGGCAAGAGAAAATCTTTAGTAGATTCCGTACTCTGCATAGAGCCTGACTCGGGGCTCCAGCTCACATTCAGACACCCAACCGACTGAGCCACCCAAGTGCCCCTGTATAAGTAACTTTTTTTTTTTTTTTAAAGATTTTATTTATTTGACAGAGATCACAACTAGGCAGAGAGGCAGGCAGAGAGAGAGAGGGGGAGGAAGCAGGCTCCCCACTGAGCAGAGAGCCTGATGCAGGGCTCAATCCCAGGACCCTGAGATCATGACCTGAGCTGAAGGCAGAGGCTTAACCCACTGAGCCCCCCGGGCACCCAGTGACTTCTGCCCTAGGTAGGATTAAAGGCAGATTTATGTCTGGAAACAGAAAATCAATTCAGATCACTCAGTGGGTGCCGAGAGCTTAAAGTAACAGTTGTGCAAGGATTATTGTCTTCTCTATAATGCCACGGTGAGTTTTCTACAACTATATCTAAGAACCATAACAATATCACTAACATATGCCAAAAGGGCTGTATGTCTGAAGGGTATAAAAAGAGGAACTGCATTCATTCATCAGCACTAACTATAGCTGAGGGCTCTGGGTAGTGTGTGATGGCGACAGAGAGTTAGTTATCTAGGGATGTGGGGTGGAACTGAGGGACATCTCACAGAGGAATTGGTTCTGTTGAAGTTATGGCAGAATAACGAGACATCTACATATTGTAATAATATTCAACCATTTAAGAAGTGAGCTGTATTTTCTAGTGATTGAGATGGTCCATCTGTTACCACCCGTGCATTCTTGAGCAAGTTACTGGACCTCTCTAAGCTCCAGTCTCCTTTCTGGGAAAATGGAGATAATGCTAAAATAGGGATAATGCCTCAGGTTAATTGAAATGGTTAAAGTAAATATTTTAGTACTGAATCTGATATATGTCATGTCCTTCATAATTACTGGCTGTTCCTGGCATTTTATATATGAATATTCTTATTAGCTCAGTAAGAAAACATAGAACAGTATCTGGGATACAAAAGTAAGGATGATTAAAATATAGAATTAGAACTTTTTTTTTTGGTAAAAGCAACTCAAAATTATGTACACAGGTAGCTCATATAAGAATAGAAAAATGTCTGAGAATACGCCCGTTAATAATAATTCTGGGAGTGGGACTAGATACAGATATCTTTGACTTTCAGCTTTATTACCATGGTAAGAATAAAGAGCTTTGCTGAATGCTGGCTTCCTGAAAATATCACCCAAACAACCCGCTGATAAGACAGTCTGTTTGATAAATCTGTAATACTTTTGTAAAAACAGCAACAAAGTGCATAAAACAACATGTAAAGTAAATATAAACACTTGCATGTAACATTTGAAGAGTTTCATAATCTGAAATCATACCATCATCTCTCAACAATTCTCCTTCCAATTTCTAAGATTCAAAAATCTAAAGGAAAATGGAACATCTTCCTCATAATTTCTTGGGAAGCAGAACAAATGTAATGGGAAATCCACAAATTCAAAGAACCCAGACGTCTCCAACAGGGACATAAAATTGCCTGGTCATTTCTCCCTTAAGCTTCCTTTTGCACAACAAAGAATAAGAAAGCTTGGAAAGCATGCAGTTGCCAACAGCCCCTTTCTCCCTCTGCCCTCAGTCTCAGGAACACTTGTTAACTAACCAATTGTTTATTTCACTGGTGTTTTCTTCTTGGCTGGCTTAGCAGAGAAACTGGCTAGGGTGGGGAGAGCTCTTAAAATAGAAGGGGTGAAAACAGTCTAAAAAAGATGAACAAATCTTTTGTTGTAAATGCCAACATAGCTGTTTACGAAATTAAACAACAATAAACCAAAACAACAAAAAGTTACTGATGGGAACTGTATCAGCCAAATGCTTTTTGCCTCCCCTACCGTCCTAGTTAACCTGAGAAAAGATCTTTTCACCCTGTCAACAGTCATCTACCAATCATTCAAGCAATAACAAATAGATACATAATGAGCATATGTTTTGTTTCATGAAGGTGGATAAGTTTCCCCTGAAGTTAGTTGGTAAGTAAGAAACATTTCTTGGTCAGTCTTGTCCTTTTAGAAGATTTACCTCCACCTAATTGGGCAAATACTTATTTAATCCTT
>PISX010016624.1:0-45575 GCA_004024625.1 Mellivora capensis
GTGAAGGGCTTCCAGAAAGCCTTCCTCCTGAGAGAATTCAGACAATGGTGACATCAGCAGTGGCTGAAGAGGGCTTTCTCTTAACGATCCTCACTCCCACTGGCCCTGGGAGCGCCTCCGGAAGGAAAATTGGACTTGACCCCATTTCACATTAACTACCTTGTGAGGCACCAAGAGACGAGCAGAGGTAGCAAGTGGCACAGCCAACACTGGCCAAGGCTTCAGGCTGTGGGTGAGGGTTCTTTCTGTGAGTTCAGCTGTGCCAGGCCTTGTGCCCATCTCCAACACGTGTGGGGAGTGTGGGCACCAGTGTTTGTGTGAGCCTTATCCTGACATCTGGGGGCACCTAAGAGATGCCTCTGGGTTGACCTGTGAGCCTGACTCTGTGACTTCTGTCAAGGGGTCACTCCCATGGCCTTGGTCCCTGAGGGTCATCTTTGTCCACACACATCCCCATGTTCATTGATAAAACCATGTCACCAACTTCTGGGGCCTACAGTGGAGCCAAACTGTAAGACTCCGACTTAGCCCGCCCCACTCCATAGAGCAAACCCAGAAATAGAATGCCATCTACACAAGTAATTTCTACAACTTTCTAGTAGCCATGTTTTTAAAACAAGGTAAAATGTTTTACCTTTTCTTTCCCTGAACAGATCCAAAATATTTAAAAAATGAATCTTTAGCATTCTATTCCTGTCCTAACTCCGAAGTCCAGTATGTTATCCAACACATCTCAATTTGGATACTACATTTTCAACGTTAAAAGTGGCATGCCATCCTACCAGGACAAAAGTTGTGTTACAGAAAAATTCTCCACTGTTTGTTTTTAAATTTAATTACAATTAAATAAGACAAAAATTCGGTTCCTCGGTTGCCACCATTCAAGGGCTCAATGGCGACGGGTGGTGGCTCTTGGCTACCCGCTGGAGGCCCCCAGGTACAGCAGGAATCTTGGAGAAGCAAAGAAACCACCAGAGCGACAGTTACTGGGAATGTAGACAGAAGCCAGAAGCTCGCACTGGGCAGAGGCTGTTCGGGCCCGCGCGGGCGCGGAGTGGAGGGAAGCGGCCCCGGGGCGTCGGGTGCATCGCGGCTGTGGGGCTGGGGGGCCACCCTCCCCCCAGCCCCAGCCGCTGGCACTCCCGGGATCCCGGCCGTCGGGGGGCGGAAACGGAAGTGGCCCACGAGCCAGGAGGGGCTCGTCCCGGAGCAGGCTGGGCGGAGGACGCGCGGAGAGGCGCGGCCCACCCCGGCCATCTTGCGCGGCGGAGCGGCCCGTGTCCCGCCCTGCCGCGGACACCAGGGGGCGCCCCGGCCTCGCGCGGCGGCCCGCGGGCTCCCGCCCCGGTCCGCCTCGGCCCCTGAGCCCGTGGAGCCCCGTGGGGCTGGACCCCAGGGCCCGGATTGGGGTGGGGGTGTCCCTCCCGCCGGAGACCCTCCGCCCCGCCCGCGGAGCCCGGCAGCTGCCGGAAAGAAAACAGCGAGGCCACCGAACCCCGAGCCCGGGGAAGCGAGCCCACCCGCAGTCACCCGGCCTTGACCCTCCGCGCCCATCTCTCCTCTCGGCCTGACTTGCTTCTCCGGCCGGGCTCCTGGTGGCCAGCGACACATGTGGTTGCTTAAGCCAGCAGGGGCGGGTTGGAAGGTCAGGGCGGGGCCCCAGAACTCCGGGGAGGCTGTACGACAAGATTTGGGGAACGTGAGGAGCTGAGAGACTCCGGAGACCCGGCATCGGGAGCAACCGGGCCAGAGCAAGGTCACCCCGCGAGCATCTCACCCTCCCTTCCTCTCGGTATTACCCCAGCGGGAGCCAGGGCCCCCCTACAGGGGCTGGAGAACCAGAGAAGAGGGCGGTAGACCTCTTCCGTGGGATCACACAGGGGAAGAGCCCCCGGAGCAGGAAGGGAGTTGAGCCCAGAGGTGCCAGAGCCTACGCGCTCACTCCCTCGGTGCCAGCCGCCCTTCCGAGCTCACCGCAAAGTCCCAAGGGCAGCTGATCCCGCCTCCCCCTGCTTCCCAGCCCACCTTTCAGTCAAGGAGCACTAGGTGTCACGAAAGCATCACAGACCTCAAGGAGGGACTTCCTGCAATAAGGGGCTTCACCTGGGCCCGGCTGGATGGGAAGGAATTGGATCAGGGCAGAAGGGAGTAGGGCAGCCCAGGTAGGGAAGTGGCGGGGGTGCGCCGGGCCAGGAAGGAGAGGACGGAAGAGCAGCTCTAACCTGAAGGCCCTAATGAGAAAGGGAGGTTGAATGGTGGCTTGGGGCCAAGTCAAGTGTCAGAGGCATGGAGCCTGGGTTGGGAGAAGGAGAGCGAGGCAGAGAAGTGGACAGGGACCTGACATTCTCTAGAAGCACGAGATCTGGGCAAGGAGGGACAATGGGACAGCCTGCAGGGGCAGCCTCAAGAGCAGGCAGGCAAGAGAGATGAGGGAGGATGCTGGAGCACAGGGGCAGAAAGGGTAAGGAGAAGGGGTGCAGTTCTGACACTGATGGAAGCCTGTAGCTTCCGCTTCATGTGTGTGCTCTCTTGCTCCCTCGGCAGTCTCAGACCCCTCTCTGTAGGGGAAGCCAGCTGGTTGGTTTGGAGCTTACAGATTTCCACTGAACCAGCGTCTCCTCCCCACCCCAGTCAAGCTAGCAATGACTGCAGCTCCGGCCTCCTCCGGAATCCCAGATTCCTGATCCTCAGAAACGAAAACAGATAATCAATTGTATTAAGCTTCTAAGTTTGGGGTGTAATTAGTTACAAGATAGAATCACAATAGTCTGTGATTTTGTGGAACTTCTACATCACTCCTGGACTGCTTATCACTAGACTTCTATAAGAGAGAAAAATAATTTCTATCATGTTTAAGCCACTGCTTTAAAAATTTTGTTTTGGGGGCACTTGAGTGGCTCAGTCCTTAAGCATCTGACTCTTAATTTTGGCGCTGGTCATGATCTTGGGTCATGAGATCCAGCCCCACATTGGACTCTGCGCTCAGTGGGGAGTCTGCCTGAGGTTCTCAGGCTCTCTCTCTCCCCCCCCCCACATGTGTGTGTGCACTCTCTCAAAAAAAAAAAAATAAATAAATAAATAAATGTTTTGTTTTGTCTTCTATTTATTACAAGGAACCCAATCTTAAGTGATTCAATAATAAAGGCTGGAAGTTACAGTGGGGTGGGAAATTCAGTTCCTACTCCCCGCCATCCTAGCTTGAACTTCCCCTTGCAAGGTCACCTCATGGTCCAAGACAGCTGCTAGAACTCTGGAAATCATATCCTAAGTTCTAGGCAGCCAGAAGAACAGAGGAGGGGAAAATAAAAGGTGTTCGTCTCCCAGGTGACAGCTCCTTTTCGGGAGTCTTCTTGGAGTCCTCTACACTTCCAGCTCCTTGGCCAAACTGAGATGTGGCTACACATTGGTTCAAAAAGTGGGGAAATGAAATGTACTGAAGGCATTGCCCCCTTGAATAAAATTGGGGTTCTACCCATGCAATATGTGAATCTTATATTTTTAGAAGGTGTTGGAATAAGTCAGCTCTTAAGAAATTAGGGGACAATGGGAGAAATTTGAACAATGAATGGATATATGATGATATTAAGAAATTATCATGAAGTTATTGCTTTTTATGGGTTATAAAGGTTGTGTTTTATTTTGTAGTGCGTGTGTGTGCGTGTGCATGTGCACATGTTCAAAGATTGCCTTAACATACTGAATTTATGGATGAAATTACATGAAGTCTGTACTTGTTTCAAAATAATCCAAGGGGAAAAAAACAATCCAAGGGTGGGAGGAGTGGTGATCAGTGAAACGAGGTTAGCCATGTGTTCGTGCTGAAGCCGAGTGATGGGTACATGGGAGTTCATGATGCCATTGTCTCTACTTCTGAATAGGTTATAAAACTTTCTTCAAAGTCCTGCTATTAAGTAAGAGCACTGATATTTATATTTTAAAAATTGGTGTTCTTTAGAATTTTTTAGAATTTTAGAATTTTTAACACTGGAGTTCTATTGTTAAGGGACAGTGGCGATTGGCTTTGGGGAAGCCCAGAGCAGTCTCTGCCAGTCGCTAACAGCTGAGCTCAATTCCTAAGGGCCAGAGATTGTCCTCCAACAGGCCTGGGCCCCGTCCTCCTGGCCATGGTACCAGCTAGATTTCTCAGTGGCCTGACACTTACTGGCTCCTGCTGTGTGTCCAGATTGGCATCATAAGCCTGAAAAAAAAAGGGGGGGGGGGATAAATGAAGGCATTGAGACCCAGGCCCACGTCCCAAGCAGTTTATGGTTTCTTTGAGCAGAGAGTGTGAATTCAAGGACATCCACACTCCTGCACGCAGTCATGCCAAAAGAGGAGACGAACAGGTGGCAGATTGTTTCAGGTGTGTTCCTTCAGCATGAGGAGTGAGGCCAAAGTGTGCAGGAAGCCGGCTTGCGGGAGACAAAGATGAACAGGACCTGAACTTGACCTGGTATGGAGACTAGGCGCCTGTCTGGCCAGGGGAGCGGGATTGGGCCGCTGTACTGAGGGGCGTGTCTCAGGGGCGGGACGAGTCTACAGCTCCGAGCCTGTTTCCGGCCCTGGCCTAGGAATTCATTTTTCAGGATAAAAAGGCCAGCCGCAGGGTTTCCCTGCTGATAACGACCATGATAACAGCAGCAGCAACCGCTGATGTTTTCGGGTTCCGGGCCTCGAGCTGCGGGCATCATTTATGGCAAGGCTGGGAGGCTGGTGCGATCTCCCTGCCGCGCTCACCTGTTCCTGGTCCCTGCCCAGCATCTGTTCCTCCTTCTTCTGGGATCAGTCCCGCCATGCTGTTTGGGGGAACCGATCCCTCCTCGCTCACTCTCCTCCATGTGGGTTTTGGAGGCTAACTCTCTCTTCCCCCTTGCGGCAATGTGGGCCCCTTCGACCCTGCCGGCCCATCAGGTGTCCTGCTCTGAGTTCAGAATGGTACCCATACCGGCAGCTTCTGCTGAGACCACTGATAAAGAGATCCTTTTGTCTCTGGGGTTGCCGAGCTGCTGGAGGGGAGCCTGAGCTAGGCTGGACAGCCTGCCTGAGACCCTCCTCCCTGGACTTTTCCTTCAGATGAGAACAAGAAACCCCTTTATTGCTGAAGCCAAATCATGCTGGCTTTCTGTCACTGGCAATCAAGAATCCCCGGGCACATGGGTGGCTCAGTCAGTCGAGTGTTTGCCTTCATTCAGCTCAGGTCAGGATCCTGGGATCCAGTCCCGCCTTGGGCTCCCTGCTGCACAGGGAGAAGCATCTTCCTCTGCCCCTCCTCACACTTGTTCTCTCAATCTCTCAGTGTCTCTCTCTCTCTCTCTTTCTCTCCCTCTCTCTTCAAATAACAAGCAAATAAAGTCTTTTTTTTTAAAGATTTCATTTATTTATTTGACAGAGATCACAAGCAGGGAGAGAGGCAGGCAGAGAGAGAGGAGGAAGCAGGCTCCCCGTGGAGCAGAGAGCCCGATGCAGGGCTCGATCCCAGGACCCTGGGATCATGACCTAAGCTGAAAGCAGAGGCTTCAACCCACTGAGGCACCCAGGCACCCCGCAAATAAAGTCTTTTTAAAAATTAAATTTAAAATAAGGAGTCCCAACTAATATGTACCCCCATCATTCAGGAGAGGAAACTAGAAGGTGTAGTTACAGCCTGAAGTTATCAGATCTGCTTAGAATCTGTAATAGCCATACCCTGAGTCTTAGAAGACAGAATTCCAAAAATGCAGGAAAAAAGGATAGGTTTAAGCCAAAGCCTTATATAGAAGTTGATGGCCTCCAATGAAGGTGACCAAGTGGCTCTACACATGAACCCTACTTCCTACCCAAACCCCTAAAATGACAGTAAAGCGTCACAGAAGAGGCAGGAGCCATAACCCCCAGGACAAAGGGAAAGAAGAGTAGACAACAACAAACAAGAACACATAGCATTGCTGGAGACTGGGAAACAGATGCAGTACCCGATGTGATAGATTCAATGCAAAACAAAACAACAAAACTAAACTCTTCTCAGCAAAACCCCATTCCTAAGCCAGAAGGGAGGGAAATGAAAAAGCGACCCAATTTCGACTACAGAACCATACTCCCACCATGGCCGGTGGCCCCAGGTTCCTTTGATCCTAGGGGTGATTGAAGGCTGTAAAGGAGGAGGGGTTGAAAGTTTAGGAAGTGTTGGACACCAAGATCTCATCCCCAGTTCTGTTGCCCGTGCGCCCTCCAGGGCTCTGGCCCTTTCAACTGGACAGATCAGAAGAGTGAGTGAAGGAAAAGAGCAAGCCAGGGAGTTAGGAGCACAACTCAGGGAAAACCAGGGCCTAAGTGAAAGTTAACAGACCTAACTGAACGTGGTGACCTCAACTCCTTCCTCTCTTCCCAGCAACCCAGCAGCCAGGGTTGTTGGATCCAAGCAGGAAGTGGGGGCATTCCTCCATGAGCACTCAAACCAGCTCAAGAGGAAGGGCCCAAAGAAAGACACTAACACTGGGAGCTTCCCAGTGAAACGGCCCAGTTAGATCACAAGTGGGGAAGGCCACAGGTTGTCAAGTTCGCCCATGCACACAGAGCTTCTGAGCAGCTTCAGTGTCTCTCTTTTAAACGTGAACTGAACAAAGTCTAGCTATATGCTAGCCACAGAAGACACACTTACGATTCAAAGATACAAATACGTTGAAAATAAAGGCAACAGATAGATCAGGCAAACAGCAACTATAAGAAAACTAGAGTAGCTATATCATCATCAAACAAAATAGACTTTAGTTTTTAAGTTCTTTTTAAAATTACAGTTAGTTGGGGGACGCCTGGGTGGCTCAGTTGGTTAAGCGGCTGCCTTCGGCTCAGGTCATGATCCCAGCATCCTGGGATCGAGTCCTACATCGGGCTCCTTGATCAGCAGGGAGTCTGCTTCTCCCTCTGCCTCTGCCTGCCACTCTGTCTGCCTGTGCTCGCTCTCTCTGACAAATAAATAAATAAAATCTTTAAAAAAAATAAATTACAGTTAGTTGGGCGCCTGGGTGGTTCAGTTGGTTAAGCCACTACCTTTCACTCAGGTCATGATCCTGGAGTCCTGGGATTCAGTCCCACATCAGCCTCTTGGCTCCATGGGGAGTCTGCTTCTCCCTCTGACCTTCTCCCCTCTCATGCTCTCTCTCACTGTCTCTCTCTCAAATAAATAAAAATAAAATCTTAAAAAAAAATTCCAGTTAGTTAACATACAGTGTTATATGACTGTCAGGTGTACAATGGAGTGACTTGCCAACCCATGTATCACCCAGTGCTCCTCGCAGGTACCCTCCTTGAACCCCAGCACCTGTTTCACCCCGCCCCCAACCATCAATTTGTTCTCTGTAGTTAAGAGTCTGATTCTTGGTTTGTTTCTCTCTCTCTCTCTCTCTCTCTCTTATTTTTTTTCCCTTTGCTTGTTTTTTTAAAAGATTTTGTTATTTATTCATGAGAGACAGAGAGAGAGGCAGAGGCAAAAGGAGAAGCAGGCTCCACAAAGAGCAGGGAGCCTGATGCGGGACTCGATCCCAGGACCCTGGGATGATGATCTGAGCCGAAGGCTGATTCTTAACCATCTGAGCCACCTAGGGGCCCTGCTTATTTTTAAACAAAATATGTTGCTAGAGATAATGAGGGACACTTTGTAATGATAAAAGGGTCAAGCCTTCAGAAGGCACGAAGGGGAAAAAAAGACAGAATCGAAGGCAGAGAATAAATGATTCAACAGTGACAGTTGGTGACTTCAAGACCCCGCTTTCTTTTTTTTTTTTTTAAGATTTTATTTATTTATTTGACAGAGAGAGATCACAAGTGGGCATAGAGGCCGGCAGAGAGAGAGGAGGAAGCAGGTTCCCCGCTAAGCAGAGAGCCCGATGCGGGGCTCACTCCCAGGACCCTGGGATCATGACCTGAGCTGAAGGCAGAGGGTTTAACCCACTGAGCCACCCAGGCGCCCCGAGACCCCGCTTTCAATAGTGGATAGAACCACTAGGCAAAAGATCCACAAGGAAGCAGAAGACTAGAACAACCCTATAAACCAATTAGAGCCATCAGGCGTCAGCAGAGACCTCAGCCAACAACGGCCGAATACATACTCTTCTCAGATGTACGGGGAACATTCTTAAGGATAGCCCACAGACAAGGCCATAAAGCAGCCTTAATAAAGTTAAAAGGATTGAAATTGCACAAAGTATGCCCTCCGATCACAATATAGTGGATTTTAAAATTAATGACAGGAATGAGAAATTGACAAATATGTGAAAATTAAGCAATTCTGCCAAATAACCCAAGGATCAAAGAGTATATCACAGGGGCACCTGGGTGGCTCAGTCGTTGGGCGTCTGCCTTTGGCTCAGGTCATGATCCCGGGGTCCTGGGTTCAAGCCCTGCCTTGGGCTACCTGCTCCGCGGGAGGCCTGCTTCTCCTTCTCCCATTCCGTCTGCTTGTGTTCTCTCTCTCACTGTGTTTCTCTCTGTCAAATAAATAAAATCTTAAAAAAAAAAAGAGTATATCACAGAGGAAATTCAGAAATTCTTTAAGATGAATGAACATGAAGGTAGAAATGCCAGAATTCATGGAATGCTGTAAAGCAGTACTCAGAGGAAAAATTATAGCTGTAAATAAATATTTATATTAAAAAGGACAAAATATCTCAAACCAGTAATCTAAGCTTCCACCATAAGACACTGAAAAAGGGAGAATAAGCTAAACTCATCAACAGATGAATGGATAAAGAAGATGTGGTATATATACACAATGGAATACTATGCAGCCATCAAAAGAAATGAAATCTTGCCATTTGCAACGACGTGGATGGAACTAGAGGGTATCATGCTTAGTGAAATAAGTCAGTCAGAGAAAGACAACTATCATATGATATCCCTGATATGAGGAAGTGGGGATGCAACATGGGGGACTAGGGGGGTAGAAAAAGAAGAAAAGAAACAAGATGGGATTGGGAGGGAGACAAACCATAAGTGACTCTTAATCTCACAAAACAAGCTGAGGGTTGCTGGGGGTCGGGGGTCGGGAAAGGGGGGTGGGTAATGGACATTGGGGAGGGTATGTGCTATGGTTAGTGCTGTGAAGTGTGTAAACCTGGCGATTCACAGACATGTACCCCTGGGGATAAAAATATGTTTATAAAAAAATTTTTAAAAAAAGGACAAAAGATCTCAAACCAGTAATCTAAGCTTCCACCATAAGACACTGAAAAAGGGAGAATAAGCTAAACTCTAAGGAAACAGAAAGAAGGAAATAATAAAGATTCAAGCAGGAGTTAATGAAATAGAGAATAGACAAATACTAGAGGGTGCCTGGGTGGCTCAGTTGGTTAAGCCACTGCCTTCGGCTCTGGTCATGATCCAGGAGTCCTTGGATGGAGTCTCATATCCGACTTCCCTTGCTTTGCTGGGATCCTGCTTCTCCCTCTCCCTCTGCCCCTCCCCCTGCCTGCGCTCTCTCTCTCTTTCTCTCTCTCTCTCTCTCTCTCTGTGTCAAATAAATAAATAAAATCTTTAAAAAAAAAAACGAAAAGAAAAATAGTGGAGAAAATCACCCACACCAAAAGTTGGTTCTTTGAAAAGATCAACAAACTTGACACACTTTTAGCTAGATTAACTAAGCAAAATTGAGAGAAGAATCAAATTACTAAAATCAGGAATGAAAGAGGGGCATTACTATTGACTTGAGAGAAATAAAAATGATGCAAAGGGAATACTGTGAACACTAATTAAGTAACTGGATAAAGCAAAGAAACTCCTGAAAAGACATGGACCACTGACCTAAGAAGAAATATAAAATCTGGATAGACTTGTAACAAAGAGCTTCAACTGGTAATGTTTTTTTAAAGATTTTATTTGTTTATTTGACAGAGATCACAAGTAGGCAGAGAGGCAGGCAGAGAGAGAGGGGGAAGCAGGCCCCCTGCCGAGCAGAGAGCCCAGTGTGGGGCTTGGTCCCAGGACCCTTAGACCAGGACCCGAGCTGAAGGCAGAGGCTCAACCCACTGAGCCACCTAGACGCCCCTCAGCTGGTAATTTTAAAACAACCCACAAAGTAAAGCTCAGGTCCAACCATCTTCACTGGTGAATTATATGAAGCATTTAAAGGGAAGTAAATACCAATTTTTAAAATTCCTGCCAAAAACTAGTAAAGAAGGGAACATTCCTCAACTCATTCAATGAAGCCAATATTATCACGATACCAAAACCAAAGATATCACAAGAAAAGAAAATGACACCTTATACAATTTTACATGTCAATTATAACTCAATAAAACTTTTCTTTTTTTTTTTTTAATAACAGTGAAAAGAATGGGGCGCCTGGGTAGCTCAGTCATTAAGCGTCGCCTTCAGCTCAGTTCATGATCCCAGGGTCCTGGGATCTAGCCCCACATTGGGCTCCTTGCTCAGCGGGGAGCCTGCTTCTCTCTCTGACTCTGCCTGCCACTCTGCCTGCCTTTACTCTCGCTCTGATAAATAAGTAAATAAATAAAATCTAAAAAAAAAAAATCGGAAGATACCACTTCTTGTTACTAGAAGGAGAAGGTCCAGGAGGGGCTCTAATAGAAAAGGTGGGCAATAACCAGTGTTGTCCAGCTTGTGGAGAAGAAGGAGCCCTCAGGCTGGTGGGAACATAAAATGTTGAAACCACTTTGGAAAACAGGCTCACAGTTCCTCAAAATGCTAAGCACAGAGTTACCATGCCTTCCAGTAAGTCCATGCCTAGGTGTATACCCAGGAGAATGGAAAGCATGTAAACATAAGTTCAAATAAAAACTTGTAAGGAGGGGTGCCTCTGTGGCCCAGTGGGTTAAAGCCTCTGCCTTCGGCTCAGGTCATGATCCCGGAGTCCTGGGATGGAGCCCCGCATCGGGCTCTCTGCTCAGCAGGGGGCCTGCTTCTCCCTCTCTCTGCCTGCCCTTCTGCCTCTGCCTATTTGTGATCTCTCTCTCTGTCAAATAAATAAATAAAATATTTAAAAGAAAAAACTTGTAGTGTTCACAGCAGCATTATAAGCAGAAATAACTCAAATGTCCATCAGCTAATGAAAGGAAGAACAGAATGATATATATTTATATATATAAAATATATACCACATATATCACAAGGTATATAGATAGATATATTATATATAGATATGTATCTATATATTATATTAAATACATATTATTATATATTATATATTACAATTCAATTATATATTAAATTAATGTAATTAAGTATATTAGATATTGATATATTATCACATATATTTAATAATATATAATATTATATTTACATATAATGTGTATGTGTGTGTATATATATATATGTATATATATACCTGTAATATATCTATATATCTCTCTACCTATCTATATCTACATATAGAACTCCATGTAATGGCATGTTATGCAGACCTGAGAGAAATGAACTACTAACATGCTATAGCATGGATGAAGCTTGCACACACTGTGCTGTGTGAAAGAAGACAGACACAGAAGGCCACATATTGTCCTTAAATGCATTATTGCTAAGTGAAAGAAGCCAATGTGAAAGTCTCTACAGTGTCTGATTCCAACTATATGACATTCTGGAAAAGGCAAAACTATGAAGACGGTACAAAGACCAGGGCTCGCTGGAGGTTGAACTGGGCAGTGGAGGGGAGGGATGAATAGGTGGTACCAGGACTGTTAGGGCAGAGAAAACACTGTGCATGCTGCTGTAATGATGAATGCCCTGACAAAGAAATATTTGTCCAGACCCATGGGATGCACACCACCAGAAGTGAACCCTAATGTAAACTATGCATTTGGGCGATAATGATAGACAACGTAGGTTAAACCATTGTAACAAATGCATTGCTCCGAGGAGGGGCGCCTGGGTGTCTCAGTCAGTGAAGCATCTGACTCTTCATTGGGGTTGTTGGTAATAAGGGGGGCTGTGTGCATGTGGGGGCAGAGGCCTTATGGGAAATCTCTGTACCAACCCCTCAGCTTTAGGATTTTTTTAAAAGATTGTGTTTATTTGACAGAGAGAGACACAGCTAGAGAGGCAACACAAGTAGGGGGAGTGGGAGAGGGAGAAGCAGGCTTCCCATGGAGCAGGGAGCCCAATGCGGGGCTCAATCTCAGGACCCCAGGATCATGACCTGAGCTGAAGGCAGACGCTTAACAAATGAGCCATCTAGGCACCCCCAAGCCCCTCAGTTTTGCTGTGAACCTAAAACTGTTCTAAAAAAAATTCATAAATTAAAAAAATAGTCATGGGGTGCCTGGGTGGCTCAGTGGTTTAAAGCCTCTGCCTTTGGCTCAGGTCATGATCCCAGGGTCCTAGGATCGAGCCCCGCATCGGGCTCTCTGCTCAGCAGGGAGCCTGCTTCCTCCTCTCTCTCTCTCTCTCTCTCTCTGCCTGCCTCTCTGCCTACTTGTGATCTCTGTCTGTCAAATAAATAAAATATTTAAAAAATTAAAATTAAAATTAAAAAATAGTCATAATTTTTTAAATTAATGTAATTTATTTTAATAAATTTTAAGGTAAATTTTACCTTTTGTCCTTCCTACTTTTCCCTTCTCAGTCTCCTTTCCCAGAGGTCAGCCATTATTTATAACCCCATGAGTGTCCTCCTAGAGATGGGTCTGTGTATACAAGCATAAAGTAGCATATTCTTTATACACAAATAGTAACAAATTATACACGCTGCTCTACATCTTGCTTTGTTTTTCCTAGTAATAATTCTCATCAGTATATAGAGAGCTGCTTTGTTCTTTTAAAGAGCTCTATCATATTCCATAGTACTGAGCTATATTTAACCAATTCTTTATTGTATCAAAGTTCTAGAAGTTCCAGTTGGTTGTTTTTCATATCTACTATGTCTATATATGTCTATGGAACACCTAATAAATGCATAATAAAAAAGAAGAAGGAGAAGAAGAAGAAGAAGAAGAAGAAGAAGAAGAAGAAGAAGAAGGAGAAGGAGAAGGAGAAGGAGAAGGAGAAGGAGAAGAAGGAGGAGGAGGAGGAGGAGGAGTTGGAGGAGAAGAAGAAGAAAGCGTGTCGTTCCCCATCCTGCAGGGTGGGGGCGGGTGGGGTCAGGGACTAGATCCTGAGATATGGTGACCACGAGTGGGCCTGAAGCCGGGACAATATGCCCTGTGCAGAGCCAACGGGGTTACCAGGGATCCCGTGCAGGGAGCCGGCCAGGGGCTGCCCCGTCATCTGGAAGAGGGGGCTTTGGCTTGGACCAGGTCAGAGGTGGGGTGGATGGATTCAAGGAGTCTCCATGCCAGGTGGAATGGGAAAGCCTTGGTGATGGGGGAAGTTGGGGGGGCTGCCTCTGGCAGGGGCACAGCTGGAGGGAAAGCAAGAGTTGGGGGCACACTGTGAGAAGCTCTGGGGTGTGAAGAAGCCTGGGGGTCCTAGGGAATCGGCTTGCCTGCCCAGGTGGAGGACTCAAGGGCCAGCAGTTGGCCTCCCAGTAGGAATCAAGATACCAGCTCTGCTGAATTATTCAGCCACTGTCTCTTAGCTGTGACTGCATTAGCTAGGCCGGGGTGCTGGAAACCCTGGCTGCCTGGGGACAAGGGGCCGGGGAGCCCTGAGCCTCTAGGGTGAGAACCCTCCCTCACTTGCCTCCAAGCTGGGCTGGGTGGAGGCACGCTCTCTCTGCTAGCAGCTTTGCTTGGGGGGGCCTGGCCCCCTGGAAGGGCTGATGAGACCGCAGCTCCAGAGGAAGCTTATACCCTGGCCCCAGTCCAGAGTCTCAGTCCCACCATAGTCTGCTTGTCACCCTGGATACCAGTTCCCCCACCAGACCCAGGGTGATGGTGCTGGGCAGGCCTGGGGCAAGGTGAGCAGAGGGGGCAGGCCAGCCAGGTGCAGGAGCCTCTGGTCCCGACCCCCGGGGCCCAGAATTTGGGCAATTGGTGGAAACTCTACACCCCAGTGAAAACCTCAGCCAGGGAAGACCGCTCTGGTCATCGAGCCCCTGAGACCCCATCTCTGCTCCCATCATGGCCTAAATCCATCGTGAGCCCAGGTGTCGGGAGTCTTTTCAGAGCAATCTGGGGACACACTCAGGACCATGGAGGTGGGGGAGCAGGAAGTGGGCTGAGCTATCCTCCTTCTTGAAGGTTGTGGTATCTTTGAAGTTACAAGGCTGGTCACCTACAGAGCATGGCCTGACCCCTCTTCCCTTTAGTCCCACGCTTCCTCAATGTCTTCGAGCTTCTCAAACTCCAACATGCCCTACCAGAGGCGTGCTCACCCACTGAAGGCCAATCCCTCCTCCTTCTGATTGCTGGAGGGCTTTTTTCTCCCGTGTGAGGTGTGTTGGGGTAACAATGCCTTCCCTCTCACGGGGAGAATGACAAGGTTCCTAGGAGAGGCAACTGGGGACAGCCAGGACCTTCCCATTCAAGGGCAGCTGCAGGAGACAGGTCACAAGCCCCAGGACAGAGCCTGAGTTCCTCGGGGACATCCCAGAGCTGCCTCGGGAGTGAAGGGACTCGAGCGGCCCAAGAGGGAGGCAGGGCCTGAACCTTTGTCCTTGAAAATGGAAGAGCCTCTGGCCACCTCGAGTCCCGGGGTGATGTGAGATGCCCGTGGCCTCTCTCCCTCCACCTGGGCCTGAGGAGAATTGTTGGGGTGTGAACAGTGCTCCCTGCCTCCCTCCCCCACCTGTCCTCTGCCCTCTTCTCCCCAAATATTACAGTCATCCGGGCCTGCTTGGTCCAGAACATGCACTCAGAAGGCTACAAACTGGGTCATCGATGCTCTTCGACAGCCTGAGCCTCTGACTGTGGCCCTGCCATGTCCCCCTCATTCCCCACCGCAGGCCCCATCAGGGCAGAGGCCAAGCCCTGGGGCCCCAGAAAGCCAGGGCCAGAGGGAGCCTCAGAACAGACCTGCTCCCTGCAGATGAAGAAACAGGCCCAGCCCAGGAAGACCGTGTCCCCGTGTCCCCGAGTGAACTGGTCCTTAAAAGCTCCCCGGGTCATTTCCTAACACTCCCCTGCTGGGGGATCCTCTGACAGAAGAGACAGCATGAACAACTGAACTCTGGGGATGTCAGGAGAGAACGTGTTTGCATTTCTCTTCGATTTGAGGCAGAGACTAAGGACCAGGAAGAGGGGAGGTGTCCAACGGCCGCACCCCATGGGGGAGTCTCGAGGGCGGCGCCCCCCCCTCCCCAGGCTCGGGTTACGGCCCCACTCTGGAAACAGGGCACCGGGCCAGCGGGATCAGTGGCCATTACTAATGCATGTGCTGGCTGTGGCCATGTCAGCCTCCCCAGCTGGGTCCCAGTGGGGCCGGGCAGGGCGGAGGGAGGTTGCTGGGGCCCACATTCACCCCGGCCCTGGCCCCAGCAACCGGCCTGGTCTCAGCGACCTCCCTGGGGAGAGGCCAAGACTGGCCTGAGAGGACCACCAGCCCCCACTGGTCTGAGAGCTCCGACCCGCAGGAACCAGGGTCTAGGGCTCTGCCCCTCAGAGCCTCTGTGCCCAGCTGCCCGGCCCAAGCACTGATACCTTCTCACATTTGAATTTCGTGTTTGCAAGGAAAATGACCTGTGCTCCTGCCGGGGCCCCCACCCTGGCCCCGCTGCTCGCTCACAGAGGGGTCCCTCTAGGACCAGGGCCAGGATGCTGCCTGGATCCTGAGCACGTGCCTTTCCTGGGCTGGGCTGGGCACGAAAGTGTCCTCGCCGGGCCCCTGAGGCCTTTGGTGCAGTTGGTTCATCTCTCTGTTTGGACCCTGCCCTGTGGCAGGAAGAGTTTCGGGCACTCAAGGTTTGCCCCTGGTAACCCACTCCTGTGAGGTGCAGAGGGTGGGATGCGGCACCGTCCCAGGGTTTAAGTCACTAGTTTAAGCTGAACAGAACTCATCCATGGTCACACGCCAACCCCCTTATCTCCAGCCCAGGGTTCTTTCCACCGGACTCCTCTATTCTCCATGAATAATTTGCACCGGACTGGCAAGGCAGTCCCTGACCACGTCCCTCTTCTCACTTTTCTGGAACATCGACGCCAGCTTCTCTGCTCTCCTTCGGGCAGCTCTCCCACCCGCTCTGGCAAGCTAGAGGAGCCGTGTGTTCAAAATCCTTGGTCAGTTCTTTCCCTTCCTGGAAGGAAGACGACCAGAGAATGTCCCTGTCCTTGTCAGGTGGGTGTCTCCTCCTCGCACTGCCTCTTGTCACCCTGCTCAGAGTCACATTCAAATAGTCATTCATTTGGGTCTGGCCAGGACGTAAACATGAGGCATTCTCACACACACACACACACACACACACACACACACTCATTCACATTGCAAGAGCCCCAGTGATAAAACGTCTTAATTTATAATTTGACATTTGTGATGTAAGTAAATAAATAGCATGATTGAGAAAAGAAACTTTAATTTATATCCTACAAAAGTCACGTTCAAGGTTGCTTCAGATTTTATGTCAGGGAGACCTGACGAGGGACAGTTGCCTCCTCGTCCGCTGAACTCCAGGTCCCGAGACTCCTCTGAGGGAACTGATCTCAGAGCCATTTGGGTACAGTCAGAGCCCTTGGGACCTGCCTCCCTTTACGCTAAAGGAAATCATAACTCCTAAAACAGAGGCTCCGACCGGATCGTCTGTCTCTTTCCAACAGGAAGAGCCCCAGCCCGAGGTTCGTCGCCACACCTCCTCACATGCCACTGGCCTCCCTGAGCGTCTCTGAGCTCCAGTCTGTGGTGCAGTGTCCAGCTCGAGCTTCAGTCCTTGGTGCGGTTGCCGCTGACGGACTGGCAGCCAGGATTTTCTGAAATCCAGGGCATGTTCTGAAACGAGCATCTGGTGGCTTATATAGGACAGGGCTGTGGGTACACAGTCTCTAAAATGTCGTTTCCAAGTGCTTCAGAAATATGCCTGACAACTATTGGAAATAGCAAAACGTTAGAAGCAACCAGATGGCCCCTGAATAAACTGTGATATATTTACAGTACGCAATCCTCTGCAGCTGTTAAAAACAATAAAAGAAATGAAGACTTTCTCTACCTCCTTCTGTGGAATGACCTTCCAGATATATTAAATACAACCTAAAACAAAGAATTGTAAGCTATATCTCTCTTGCTCATTCTTTTCCCTTCCCCTCCCAGAACGGCCCATGAAGTGGGCTGAGCAAGGTAGATGTGCAGGCTGTGGCAAGGTAGGGAGCCTGCTTCAGGTAAGGAGGGCACCAGGGCAGGAAGGGCGTGGCTTGGGGTGTCAGAGCAGAAATGGGGAAGGAGGGCATCCACAGAATGGGTCCTTTCACCCACTTGGGTGTCAGAGCCCGAACGGGGTGAGGTGGGCATCGCCAAGGGAGACCCACCTATTATGGCGTTTCGGAGGCCAGGCATGGTAGGACGGCACTCACATGGGAGGGTGGACTCGAATGGGATGTGGGAGCCCAAGAAAGGGGAGAGAGCTTCTGTGCCATTGAGGCAGCCCTTGGGGGAGGAGGGGCTGCCATGTGAGATTAGTATTGTATAGGGATTCATCAAATAAGTTGATATTTTCAGACTAACAGGGGCTGGACTTCTCACTGTTGGTGAGGGAGGTACAAATATGTAAAGAGGGGGAACTAGAAAAAACTCTGTGAAGTCAGAAAGCTTGTGGGTTTCTGTCATGTATACATAAATACAGAAATAAATGAGGTTCAGGGCACCTGGGTGACTCAGTCAGTTAAGCATTTAACTCTTTTTTTCCTCCAAAGATTTTATTTATTTGTCAGAGAGAGAGAGAGAGAGAGCACAAGCAGGGAGAGCAGCAGGCAGAGGAAGAAGCAGACTCCCCGCTGAGCCAAGAGTCCCCATGCAGGGCTCAATCTCAGGACCCTGGGCTCATGACCTGAGCCAAAAGCAAACACTTAACCCAGTGAACCACTCAGGCAACCCAAGTACCTTATTACTGTTTTCAGCTCAGGTCATGATCTCAGAGTCATGAGTTCAAGTCCTGTGATGGGCTCCAGGTTAGGGGTGGAGCCTACTTAAAATAATAATAATATTAATTAATTAATGTAGTTCTACATATAGATGTGTTTCATCTGCTGACTCCTGCCTGCTGGGCTCCATCCCGCTAAGGCCAGTTGTACAGGGGATGATGAGAGTCTGGTCCACAGCGGGTCACTGTCCCATGTCCCATGGGACATCTGGCCATTCTCACAGAACCTTCAGACAACATGGCAAGAGTTTCTGGGGGCATGCTGAGAATTGTGCTGAGGATCCCAACCTTCGGGACAAGTGACGAGGCGTTTTCAGAATGATATAAAATAACGATGCTGGAGTGACACACGAGGGGGCTAGAGGCTTGACAAATCCCCTGTAGAACCTCATTTGGGATGGGCTGACCACTGCAGCCCCCAACGAGAACATGTTCCCCCCAGAGCCAGGGAGGGGCCCTGGAGGAGCCCTATCTCTCCAGCAGAAATCGTCTGGCATCTTCACGCTGGATGCAGTAATTTGCGTGAGAAAGAAGTGTCTGGGCGGTGACGTTTTCACAAACCCTCAGTATCACTGGGCTCACTGGAAAGGGTGGGTGTAAAGGGACAGGCCACTGGGTGGTTTTTCCCAAGAGAACCAAGGGCGCCCCGCACGAGTGCAGTCCCGGACAGGCAGGTGGGGTTGGGGGAGGTCTGGACTGACGGAGCGGGTGGGGGGGGGGTCTCCCAGGGGAGGGTGAGGTGTCTCATTCAGGAAGAGGGGGACAATGGGAGAAGGAGCAGCTTAGGGCTTTTTTAGCATGGTGGCTTTAGGGCGCCCATGGGACAGGCAAGTGAAGGTCTCCATGAGGCCATGGGGGGCCAGGGATCTGGGCGAGGGTCTGCCCGGAGCGACAGTTAACTGTCCACAGTTTGTGGTGTTAGCAGAAGTCAGGTCTGTAGGCAACACCTCAGAACACCAACTCTATTTGTTTCCCGAGGTTGCCATAACGGATGACCAGAAGCGGACTGTTTAAAACAGTGGTCCAGGGACGCCTGGGTGGCTCAGTTGGTTGAGCGGCTGCCTTCGGCTCAGGTCATGATCCCGGCGTC
Source organism: Mellivora capensis (assembly GCA_004024625.1). Taxonomy (NCBI): domain Eukaryota; kingdom Metazoa; phylum Chordata; class Mammalia; order Carnivora; family Mustelidae; genus Mellivora; species Mellivora capensis. Next base: position 19,017 of record PISX010016624.1, read on the forward strand.
CTGGGATCGAGTCCCACATCGGGCTCCTTGCTCGGCAGGGAGCCTGCTTCTCCCTCTGCCTCTGCCTGCCACTCTGTCTGCCTGTACTCGCTCTCTGGCTCTCTCTCTCTCTTTCTGACAAATAAATAAATAAAATCTTAAAAAAAAATTAAAACAGCGATCCTCTCAGAGGACCTGGGTGGCTCAGTCGGTTGAGCGTCCGACTCTTGATTTCAACTTAGGTCCTGATCTCAGGGTCGTGGGATCGAGCCCCACGTCAGGCTCCACACTCAGTGTGGAGTCTGATTCTCCCCCTCTCCCTCGGTCCCTACCTGGTCCCCCCAGCTCATGTGTGGTCTCTCTCTCTCAAATAAATAAATCTTAAAAACATATGTAAATCAATCCTGTCAGCTGTGGGGCAAGAAGCCCAAAATCAGGCTGCGGGCTGGGTGGCCGCTCTTGAGATCCGGGGAGACACTGTTCCATGCTTCTCTCCTGGCTCTCGGTGGCTGCCGGCCACCCTTGGTGCTCCTCAGCTTGTACAAAGTCGCTCCAATCCCTGCCTGCCCTGTCACACTGCCTCGTCCTCCACTGTGTCTGTCTCCTCTGTGTGTCTCTTGTAAGGACACTTGTCACTGGATTTAGGACCCACTCGGATAATCCAGGATGATCTTCTTGTCTCAAAATCCTTAACTTGATTGCATCTGCAAAGACCCCTTTTCCAAATAAGGTAACATTCACAGGTTCCGGGGATCAGGACGAGTACATATCTTTTGGAGGGGGGGCACCATTCAAACCACTCCCCCAGCCTTTAAGGAGAAGAAGCAAGCAAGAACCCTGATGATAGGAGTTAGGCACCCTGTAGCGCTAGGCGGCTGATGCCAAGGGACTGCAGACAGACCCGCTCGGGGAGGAGAGAAGGTGGGAGTGGGTATTTCTACTTCGTTTGGTTGCTACTTCAACTCCCCAGGTTTTCTTCCTCTGTGATTTAATGAAGCCTGTTATGAAAGTTCTAGACGGCCTTGGTTGTGCTTCAGAGGACCTGATCTGCCTCTGGAAGCTGGTGGTGCTGGCGCAGACATGAAGAAGACAGAGGGGAGACGGCAGTGGGGCAGGGTTGGGGTGGGGTGGGCAGGGCAGAGAGATGGAGTCCAGATCCTGCAAGTTCTGGGTGCCCCCTTTGCCTTCTAGACCCTGAGCCCCTGAACATTGGAAGCAGTCCTCCCCTCCGCCCACCTCCTCATCCCTGGGGGCTCATGGGGCAACAGACAGATGAGTGCTGGTGCAGTGAAAGAATGGGTCCAGGGGCACCTGGCGGGCTCATTCGGTAGAGCATGCGACTCTTAGTCTCAGGGTCATGAGTTCAAGCCCATGTTGGGTGTGGAGCCTACTTAAAATTTAAAGAAAGAAAGGAAGGAAGGAAGGAAGGGAGGAAGAGAAAGAAAGAAAGAGAGAAAGAAAGAAAGAAAGAAAGAAAGAAAGAAAGAAAGAAAGAAAGAAAGAAAGAAGAAGGAAGGAAAGGAAGGAAGGAAGGAAGGAAGGAAGGAAGGAAGGATGGATGAAAGAAAAAGAAAGAGAGAAAGAAAGAAAAGGGAAGGCAGAGAGAAAGAACTGGTCCAAGATGGTGCTGAGGGAGGAGAGGCCCAGGGCCAGACTGAGCTGAGCCAAGGCTCTCTCTCAGCTGGAGGCTGCAGGCAGGGAAAAGCTGGTATTTGGAGAACCTGGACAGAGAGGCCCTTCCAGAATGACCCCCAGAATTGCCGCTCCCTACTAAAAGGAGATGATAAGAGTGCTCACCCCGAGAACAATTGTGTGGGGAAAACACATTGAGATTGGAGGTCCCTGTCTGGCTCCATGGTGACAAACATGAGCCCTTGATTTTGGGAGGCAGGCAGCAGGGGAGGGACCCAGCAGCCACCTGGAGAAGACAGGCCCTGGCTTAGAGCTCCGTTCTCAGCCTCCCTCAACTCCATTTCGGTTATTGCTGGCGCCAGGGGCCATTCACGGAACCCTGGAGGAGCAAACTAACGTTGGAAGCAGGTGGGCAGTTAATACCAGCGGATGGCATTGTGTCCTCTCGGTGGAACACAGAGACAATCTGAACTCTAAACAGCCCCCGCTGCTGCCCGCGTGTCCCGGCCCCCCAGCTCCTCTCATCCAGCAAGTGACTCGGCGACTGAGGGGCCTGCTGCTGCAAACACCCCAGGGCCTTTCCTTGACTCTGCTGAGAGGCAGGCCGTCCCACAGGGATCCCATCAGGACCCCCCCCCAGGACAGCTCCACTGAGGGGTGGGGTTCCTCCCTGCTGTTCTCCCAGCCCCTCCCCTGCTCCCAGCTCTCACCACCCTCCCCAGCACAGGAAGTCCTGTAGTACAGCAGTTGCTGTGAGGACTCCTCCTGACACTGAGACCTCCAGGCCAGGACTCAGACACCTGGGTACCCCAGCTCCCCCCCCCCACCCACTGGGCAGGGGCTGCTCCTGCCTCCTGCTGGGCCCCGAGGGGCGTGTGCTGGCTGTGTGAGGCCTTGTGCAGGCTCCTGCAGCTGCTTACCCCATCCTCCCCCTGCAGCCCCCCACCCCCCAGTCCTCTCCCAGCCCCCTCCCCTGCTCATGGCCCTGGGGGCAGGTCACTGTCATCACGCAGCAGGCCCTTCCTGGGGTGCCCTGCAGCACCCCAGGTTGACCACACAGAGGTCCCAGAGCCGGCCCTACTGGTGCCTGGAAGTCAGAGGGCCAGTTACTGTGCTTTTGAAGCCCTACTATGTGTGCGCTGATGCACCACATACCGGGGCTGGTGTCACTGTCCTAGCCACAGCCCGGCAAGGTATGCACTACTGTCCCCAGGTACCTCGGGTAAGGAAACAGGGTCGTAGGAGAACTGGGGTGAGCTTACAGGCACTGAGGAGGTCCCCTGCACTTCTTCCCCTTTGCTCCATCTAGCCTCTTAAACTCGTGTCCTCCCCCAGATGTAGGTCAGGAAATAGGGCACCGTGCAGGAGGCCAGCTGGCAAGGACACAGGCTGGTTGGAACTGGAGTATTCTGAGCCACCGCTGGCCCTGGTCCTGTAGTGTCCTGCTGCCTGGCCCTCGGACCTACGGCCAGTCACGGAAGAGCCACACTGTGTCCAGCCTGGGACGCGTGGACACGGAACCTGTATGGTCAGTCCTGGAAAGCCTCCTTCCACAAAGCCCTGGGTGCTCCCTCTGCCCCCGCCCACAGCCAGCATCCTCTGGGGCCTTCCAGGGATTTCTAGCTGGCTCCTCCCCTCCTGCTCTCTCTGCTCCAGTCCATCCCCCACCTTCTGCCACAGCAGTTGCTCTCTTTATGCCAAGGCCCTTCGCTGCTGACAGAATCACATGGAAAATTCTCAACCTCCAAGACCCACCATGGCTTTATCTTTCTCCCACCCAGACAAGTAAGGCTCCCACCAAACAGGCTTCAGGCCCCAGACCCAGACTTCCCCTGGAAGGAGGGGCCTCTTCCAGCCTCAGGAGAGTGCTCTGGGCAGCAGGAGGGAGAAAGCACTTCCAGCTGGGGGTCAGGGAAGGCTTCCCAGAGGAGGCAGCTTTTTGAGGTGGGTCCTGAAGGATGGGGGAGCTGGGGTGGGTCAGGAGTATTGGGGCAGATGAGTTAGCATGGGCAAAGCTGAAGCAGGGAGGCTGGGTCTCTCAGGGCTGCTGCCCCGGAGGAGAGTCAGTCAGTTAGAGCCGCCCCACCAAGTCCCAAAACCTTCAGGAGGGGCCTGGAAGGCCTGGCATGGCATGGCAGACGAGAAGTAGGGGGCCATTTGAAGAGCTCTGGAGCTGACACCTTCCTGCAGGTGGGGGCTTCAAAACACCTGTAGAGGGACAGCATCTGGAGTCTAGTTCCATCACAGCGTGTCACTAACCTGGTCCCAATGTCCTCATCTGTCAATGGGGGTTGGGGGAGGGTACAAATCAAGTTTTCCCAAGTTTTTTCTTAGCATCAGAGCCTGGAAGCTTTTCCTTCAAGGAGATCATTCTTGGAAGTCCTAAGGATTATGGACGAAAATGGAGCCATGCAAACAGACGGAGGGAAGGACGGAGCCCAGAGGCCGAACAGCCTCCCCTCTTGTGTCTGCAGGAAGACTGACAATCACGAGATTTGGAATCTGTCTTGACAGTGACTCCGAGGTCCTGACCCCTCACCATGATAATGCCCAGACCCTCACCACCCATCCCCTGCCTTCATGCTGGCCCCTCCTTGGCTGCTGCTAGCCCCGGGAGGGGGGCAAAAACCCTGAGCCCCAACCCTGGAAAAGAAGGAGGAGCTTAGCCCAGATGGTGGCCACACAGTCCTGAATCCCCAGACATCAATACTGAATCGTCTGAATTGCTATGCTCCCAGCGTCCCGGGGCCCTGAGCAAGGAGGGCGATGGTCCTGGGGACCGAGGACAAGGGAACAAGTCCCTCAGCCCTGCCCCTTGTCATAGCATGTGGGGTGCTGTTGCGGGTGTGGAGGGATGATGGGAGGTCCAGGGACTGCTGTCCAGATCACGGAGGGCCCAGGACCAGTGCCGACTGCATACACCACCTGTTTGTTGCAGTTTACGACAGGACATGTGTGCCTGCGTGTGGCATCTGTAATATAAACCAGTCATGTTTTAAATTTGGGGCACACGGCTGGCTCGATTGATGGACTCAACTCCTGATCTCGGGGTCATGACCCCACATTGGCAGTGGAGTTTACTTAACAAATAACCACAGTAAGGGCGCCTGGGTGGCTCAGTGGGTTAGGCATCTGCCTTCAGCTCAGGTCGTGATCCCAGGGTCCTGGGAACGTGTCCCATGTCAGGCTCTCTACTCAGCAGAGAGTTTGCATCTCCCTCTCTCTGCTCATGCTCTCTCTGTCTCTCCCAAATAAGTAAAATATCTTTTAAAAAAAAATAATAATCATAATAAATAAAAATACTTTAAAAATTAATGTTTTACATTTGTATACTCTTTGACCTAGAGATACCACTTCTCAAAATACGTCCCCCCCTCGAAAAAAAATCTAAATTTGTATTGTAGCCGGGAATCGGAAATTGCACAAACGTCCTTAAGATGGGCTTGACAAATTAAGGAATAAGCCTGGGATGAAATACTGCAGTTGTTAATTATCGGAGGATACAATATTCCCAAATGAGAAAAGATAGTTCAGTGAGAAAAGATACAAAACATTATATACAAAATGCGCTTATTTTATTAAAACAAAACGCACCTGGGCAAAAAGACTGGGAAAGCCTACAGTGGGTGGTGGTCAGTGGCTTTTGGGGAGGTTTGTGTTGTCTGCTGGTCTTCTCTCTCTGCGGTCTCAGGATTATTTCTGTAATGAGGGAAGCACCAACATGAGTTTGAAAAGAAAATTAGAGAGAAAGGAAAAATCAAAATCCAAAGCCCCCAAACAAATTTTGCCGGATGGCACCGTGCACAGATATGAGTAGGCCTGGCACCTCCATGGCCACCGTCCCCTCCCGTCTTTCCAGGGCTTCTCTGTCACTCAGGTAATGTGACCCTCCTGGGGAGGAGGGTCTCCATCTCCTGCTCTCCTGTCCCTAAGGCAGCTGTGTTGCCTGGGCGCTCGGCTGTGTTGCCAGAAGCTTGGCTTTCCGTGGCTGAGAGGAAAATCCTCTCTGTTCCCACACTCAGTGCTTCCAGGAGTGGGAGGGGGCCTGTGGGACCCTCTGAGGCTTCATGGCTGTCCCGTCTGCCAAGGGCTCCTTATTCCCCACACTTGTTCCCAACTGGCCAGGTCTCAGCTCCTTCTGTGGGTCAGGAAGGCAGTGGAGGGAGGTCCCTCGAGCTGTGCTGCTGCTCAGCTGGGCCCGGGGTGACACAGGTCTGGTGAAGCCCTTTGCTCTCCTGCCACACGTGGGTGGAGTCTGGGAGCCCAGCCACAGACAAGCTGTTCCTGCTTCCCCTTCCCTGGTACAGAGGGACAGTGTCTAACCCAAATAAAGATCACGTCCCAACTGCCCTTTGGGTGGGCCAGGGTGGAAAGGGCTGTGGCCTGGAACCCCAGGCTTGTGTTCCTCACATCACAGGGGACTCGAATCAGGGGTCTCGCCTTCGTGGCTGTGCAGGCGGGTCCCGGGGGGTGTTGGGCCTGAGTCCTCAGCACCTGGCACTCTTAGTCCTGCTGCCCCGTGCCATCCTGTGGGGTGGCGGGGTGTGTGGGATGGAGGCCAAGGAGGGACCACCCAGGACAGCCAAGGGCAGGAGCGCCAGAGTCGAGCAGATGGAGACAAGAGTGAGAGCTACGAACACAGGCAGCAAGACCTGGCAGCAGAAAGAGTCAGAGCCTCCCGGAGGGCCCAGGCGGACAGCTCCGGGGCCCAGCAGCTTGTCAAACACTGTGGGCAGCAGGGGGCTGGGGGTGGGGTGCTGTAAAAATACTTTTGAGGATGTCCTGTGCAATATTTGGGACACACTCGTACCCTCAGATGATCCGTTGGTACCTCAAATACCAATCTGAGTGGTGTCCTTTGTTTCATTGGGCCACCTAGGGCCTCTTCACACCACCAGGAAGGGGATCCTCCCAGTGAGGCAACAAGTTCCCATCTCACCATTTTAGCCTCTGGCCAAGACAGGCCATCGCCTCTGGGGGTGGGGGGTGGGGGAGCTAGCATTTTCTACTTAGCAAAGTTCGCTGCCTTCCATTGTCTCATCTGAAGTGCACAGCGGCTCCAGGCACCAGCATGGCCCCAGTGTTCACAGATGCAGAATCTGAGGGCTGTGTAGGAAGGAGACTGGCCCAAAGTCCTGCGGCAGGGCGAGGGAGTGGGCCCTCCAACCAGAATGGAAACCATCTTGGTGGGAGGCAGAATGAGAGTGGTCCGTAGCTAATTCTTCAGCCCATCTGGGCTGGGATCCAGAGAAGGTACCGAGCTTCGGCAGACACAAACTCAAGTCCGTGGGCATGCTTGGATGATGAAATATTTGTATTTGCATACAGCCGCTCCCCTACCCCAGTCTCGGTAGACCCAATTGAGGTAAAAAGGGCCTCTGGGAGCTGGAAAGATCATACAGGCACTGAAGCAACCCCAGCCCCGGCTGAGTTTTGCCCCACCCTGGCCTCTGCAGTGGTGCGGGCTGGCTCAAGTGGATGACTTCTCCGGCTCCGCAGTACCTCAGTTTCCCCACCTGTGAAGTGGGTGGAAATAGGCTGTCACGTCAGGCTCCTAGCAGCCCAGAGTGATGTGTTTGATTCCAAAGTGGGCTGAAGGGCTTGTGTAGCTGATACAGGTAACTCGATCTCGTACCTGGTTTCCCTGGAAGGCGGTCTCAGGTGGCTTCCGCCGGTCTCCCTGGCCCTCTTCTCCAGCCCCCACAGAATGGGCTGTGAAGGCAAGAGAGAAAGATGATAGGTTCCTCCGGGTGCCCGGAAGTTCCTCTGTTGCCGCTCATGCTTGCTGAGGGCTCCCAGGAAGGCCTGGTGGGGACTGGCCCGTCCATGCCTCATTCCTCCCAGGCCAGGAACTGGTCTCTGTGGAGCTGCTCGGGTGCCCACCCATCTGGCTTTAGCACCCCACCCCAGACCAGACTCATACCAGCGGTGAGGGGTGGGGGGGCTTTGCCGGAACCTGTTTCTCTCACAAGAGAATCCCATCTGCCACAAGCTCAGATCTGTCCTCTGGCCAAGACCTGGACCCCTCAGGTCCCCCGGACGTTCAGGGGAAGGGAAGGTGCGAGGCGCGGCAGGAGAAGCCACCACACCCTGAAAGGACACCTTAGCCTGTTTCGTGGGATACAAGCAGTAAGGGCTCCCTGGGCCTCTGAGGTCAGCACCTCGTAAGGGCCTAGTCCGCCTGAGGCAGAAGCTGGTGGTTCTATGGCTTGGTAGACTCCTCCTCCGTGGGAGTTTTGCTGGTTTTTTCCGTGAAGAGCTCTTCTGTAGCTGGTCTTCCATTGTCCCTCCTCCTGGAGCCAGGCCTCAAATAAACGAGTCCATACATGAAACGTGTCTCAGTGGTTTTCAGGAAGTTGGACATTAATGGAGGAACATTACCATCCCCACGATGCCCACCATCTCCCCCTCCCAAGAGGTGTGGCAGGGAACTGGGACACTGACACTCAGGCTTCTGGTGGCCTCGGCCCGCCAAAGCCACAGGCAGCAAATGGCTGCCGAGAGTGGTCTGAGGCCAGCACAGCCTGAAACATCTGGGGCTGATCTGTTTGGTGTCAAAACGGACAGAAAGTCTCTGGGCCTGGATTCTCTGGAGCAGAGTGACGATCTCTGAGGGTGGTCTCTGAGGGCGTGGCGGACGCCGGATTTAGAGACATAGCTCTAGAGGACAGTTTGAAATTCGGTTTTGTGACCAGCGTCTTCGCTCCCTTCACTGGCGGATGCGGCAGGACAGGATCAGGGACTGTCTGGAGCTCGGGCTCTCAGGCTGCCCACTGCCCACTGGAGGCCAAAGGGCCCATCCAGGGATGTCAGCACTCACTCTCCTCACATGCAACAGGCAGAAGTCAGTCAGCACAGCACTGAGACTCGGTCCGAGTCCTGGCTGCACCCCATCCTAGCCAAATTATTAAACCTAGGAGGCCTCGTTTTTTTCCTCCATACAAGTTGGCGTGATCACCACAGTCTCACACAGTTGTGGTAAGGAGTGTCAAACACCCACTCGATAAATGTAATCTCTCTCCACCTGGGCTTTCATATTCATTACAGTTCAGGAAAAGAACCCATGTTCATTAACAAATGCCACTCATGGGGCACCTGGGTGGCTCAGTGGGTTAAAGCCTCTGCCTTCGGCTCAGGTCATGATCTCAGGGTCCTGGGATCGAGCCCCGGCATCGGCATCGGGCTCTCTGCTCAGCAGGGAGCCTGCTTCCCTTCCTCTCTCTCTGCCTGCCTCTCTGCCTACTTGTGATCTCTGTCTGTCAAATAAATAAATAAAATCTTTAAAAAAAAAAAAACAAAACAAATGCCACTCATTTATTGAACACACTTTCAGAGTGCCTCCTATGTGCAGAGAAGTACTGTTCCCATCAGAGCTCTTGGACAAGCAGAGGTGGGGATCCGAGTCTGCAGGCGAACATCCACAGAGACATAAGCCCTTTCTGTCTGGATTTTCACGATGAAAACAGGAGGTGCAGCAAATGTGAGCAGAGTGTTCAGGAAGAATATCCTGGTTTTCTAATCTCATGACTGAAGGCAACTGGAAGCAAGGTGTCTGGGGGTCCTCAGGCAAAGTCAAAGCCACCACGGAAAGAAAATAGTTCTCTTTTTCTTTTTCAACAGGTTTTTTTTTTTTCTTTTAAACTCAGTGCGGGGCTTGAGCTCATGACCCCAAGATCAAGAGCAGCAGGCTCTACTGACTCACCCAACCAGCTGCTACAAGAAAATAGTTGGTTTTTTTTTTTTTTAAAGTCATCTCTATACTCCATGTGGGGCTTGAACTCACAGCCCAGAAATCAAGAAATGCATTATCCACAGATTGAGAAAACACTTCTTTGAAGGTCGCTGAGCTCCAATGAGCTGGGACTGGCTAAAGACAAGGACAGTTCCCCTGGGTTAGCGCCTACTGTGCCCCCCCACTCCCCACACAGAATTAAGCAGGCAGAGGGGACTTCTTGGATCCCAACACAAGCTGAGGGCAGATGACGCTCACAGGGACAAAGAGTGAAGTCAGAGAGCCAAGAAACCAGGGTTCAAATCTGGGCTCAGCCACTCAGGGACAGTAGGGCTTGAATAAGTCACTCAGTCCCCAGAGCTTCAGTTTCCCTCTCTAGAGGAATGGGGTTGTGCTGAGAACCCCATGAGGTGAACTATGGGAAAGCTTTTTGCAAACTACAGTGGCCCTTCACTCCATGACATTTCCCCAGAACACTCCAGAGACAGGTCCTGCTCCCACCCCCCCTCAATACTTACCCATCCAGGGGAGCCTGGCTGGCTCAGTGGGTTAAAGCCTCTGCCTTCGGCTCAGGTCATGATCTCAGGGTGCTGGGATCGAGCCCCACATTGGGTTCCCTGCTCAGTGGGGAGCCTGCTTCCTCCTCTCTCTCTCTCTCTGCCTGCCTCTCTGCTTACTTGTGATCTCTGTCAAATAAATAAAATCCTTAAAAACAACAACAACAACAACAACAACAACAACAACAAAAAACAACTTACCCATCCAGGGGAGCCTGGCTGGCTCAGCACATAGAGCTCATGACTCTTGATCTGAGGGGCATGTGTTCAAATCCCATGCTGCATGTGGAGTCAACTTTAGAAAACAAAAAACAAAACAAAACCCAAAAACTTCCCCCGCCAGGCTCACAAGCACATTAAAAGATGAACAGCACCGGGATGCCTGGGTGGCTCAGTTGGTTGAGCAGCTGCCTTCGGCTCAGGTCATGATCCCAGCGTCCTGGGATCGAGTCCCACATCGGGCTCCTTGCTCGGCAGGGAGCCTGCTTCTCCCTCTGCCTCTGCCTGCCTACTCTGTCTGCCTGTGCTCCCTCTCTCTCTCTCTCCCTCTCTCTCTGACAAATAAATAAATTTAAAAAAATTTAAAAAAAAAGATGAACAGCACCGTAAGTCACCAAGGTGATGCCAACTGAGGCCACAGGCAGATATGTCAAGTGTGGACAGGGATGTGGAGAACCGGATCTCTCCTATCTCTCACTAGACAAAGGGAAACGAAAATCAGTAGTAGCACATTGAAAGCTTCAAATTGCCCTGGGGGGAGTATTTATACCTCAGAAACCAGCAAATGCTGTGAATCAGGGCTTTCTCCCACCCCAGAGAGCTGGCTGTTCAACATTTACTGGCACGAGCTCTGACGGAGATATGTTCACAAAGAGATGTGTACAGAAATGTTGCTAGTAACTCGATTCACAGTAGCTGGAAACTGGAAACAACTGAAATGTCAATCAGCGGGGGGATGGGGCAGGGAGGGATGAGCAAACTGTGGTACGCCCATACAGCGAAAAAGGACTCAACGATAGAAAGGAGTGAACTATTAATACACAGAACTTGGATGACTCTCGAAGGCATTATGCTGAGTGAAAACACCCAGGTTCAAAAAGTTATATACTATGTAGTTGCATTTATATGAAATTCTATAGAAGACAAAACTATAGTGACAGAAAGCAGATCAGTAGTTCCAGCGGCTAGAGGCGAGGGAGGGGGTAAAGTGGTGGCGAAAAGAAACTGACCTGGAAGGGGCATGATGAAAAGTTTAGGGGTGGTGGAAATGTTCTATATCCTGATTGTGGTGATGGTTACATAGGTGTATATATTTGTCAAAGGTCATCTAACTGTAGGCTACACATTTATTGATTTTATTGTATGTAAGTTATATCTCAACACAATTGTCCAAGCAAAACAAAACAAAGACTTACCCATTCTGCACTGCACTCCTCTGGGTGTGTGCTAATACATAGGAGACCCTGTGGACAGGCCCCTTAAAAGCCCAGTACCAGGCTTAGGGGGGAAAAAAAAAAAACAACAACCCTCAACCTAATGATTGATGGCAGAATAGGCCAATGGGGAAGCAATTTGGAAGCAGGAGCTGGTACTTCAAGTTACACCTCTTCCAAGGAGGTGGGGCCTGCTGGGGTCAGGGTTGCTAGAGTGGGAGAAGCTTCTCTCCCATTCAGGGGCTGTCTTTTCCACCTGTCCTCCACCTGAAGAAGTTGGTCATCAATGGATGCTGACTGACAAAAACGTCTTTTTCCCTGGAGGCTTGTGGAACTGGGAGGACTGGGGTCACTGAAGCTTAGAGGAGCGAGGATGGGAGGGGATGAGGGCAGGCGGGGATCAAGACCAGGTCATCATTCACCACGGGTGCTTGGATTAGCATATGGCACATAACAAACAGCTGTTCTCCATCCGTTCCAGATGGATTCAGAAAAAACACAGGCTCCACCGGGAGCAGGAAAGATTTAGGTGGGACATAATGATGAACTTCCTGAGAGCGCTCCTGAGAAAGCAGACGTGTGTGCACACCCATGTAGGTGCGTGTGTGTGTGTGTGTGAGTGTGAGTATGTTGTAAAGTCAGAGCAGGGCAAGAGGCCACGTGGTATGTATAGTTCCTCTCTCTGGAGCACTTTAGGAACTGGAAAGACAAATCCCACTCTGAAATGAGCCTGGTCCTTCTGGGCTGAGGACAGAGAGATGGACTCGGGCCCTTTCTCTAGGTACCTTGGAGGGCAATTAACTGGCTGGTCCCTCAGGAAGACCTCCCCCCACCCCACAAAGCAGAAGTGTGTGGAGCCAGATGGGTACTTACTTCCATGGCCCGACCCCCTCCCAGACAGCCCAGTGCACTCTCCTCCCATTAGGGCAGAAGAGACCATCCATCACCAGCAGGGACAGTGATGTCACAGCTACCGGCCTCCGAGTGCACAGGAAGACTGTTCCAACCCCTCCGAGGCGCTAAATCATTCATGGAGCAGAGAGCCCGGATGATGGGAGATTTACTGCCGAGGACTCACTTTAGGGACTGTGGAAATCAATTCTTTAAAGAGACCCCATCAGCGGGCAGGTGGCCTCAGGCTGAGGCTTAGGCATCTGATGGGGACCCAGTGAAGTGGGACCTGGTGGGGGGCAGCTTCCCAACTCCAGAACAGAGGATAGGAGGGAGCCCAAAACCTGCATTTGAGTAGGTCTGAAGTGAAGGCAGATTCCCAGCACTGGGGACAGGGGTGAACGGGGGACCCTGATAGCCAGCTCTGGTTCATCTATTCCTCCTGTCACCCCTGAGGGTTTCCGAGCCCGTACCCACAGAGATTCTGCGGGTCAATGAGAGAATGAGGGACCGTGCTGGGATGTGCTTCGACATCTTGGACCACCCCATCCCAGCCCCTGTCTGCTGGAAGGGAAGTTCCAGGCCAGCTTTGGTTTCTTGGAAGTGGAAATTAGAGTATGACCCAGCATCTCACACTCTTGTCTCAAGGAGAACGTGAGCTCCTCAAATGGCTAGTCTGTTTGATGATCCAGAATTCCAAAGCTTGGAATTCTTGGCTGGGCTCCTGAGGGAATATGTGCTAATTTGGCCAGCAGGAGCACGTGACATCAGAAGCATCCTAGGACTTGCCCTGCCCCGCACTATGCAGCATGCATTGGGGCTCTCCTCAACCGAGTCCAGCCCCGCTCATCTGCCCCCATTTGAATGGCTACAGCACACTTCTTCCATGTGTCTTGATCAAGAAAAATGAAGGGATAAAGGTAGAAAGGGAAGGTATTTCCAGATCAGCTTTGGGAAAAGCAGACACAGCTCTTAGGGTTCCTGCCAGTTCTCTCACTTTACAGATGAGGAAACTGCAATCTAAAGGCGGAACTGATGTGTCCAAAGCCACATCTGTGAGATGGGGAAAGGAGGGGAGGAAAGGTCCCCAGAAATCGTGCTGAGCAGTCTCTGCCTCCCTAGAGATGGCCTCAGTCATCATGGCGGAGTAAAGTTGAGCAGGCAGCCACGACTGTGACAGAGAGAAAGGTCTGGGATGGTTCCGGCCCCTTAGCCAACTCCTCTGCAAAAAGCAAACAAACAAACAAACAAACAAACAAAAAGGCTCTCCCTCTCCATGGGGTGGGGGTGGGAGATCCTGCGGGACCCTGGTGGGATTGGGATTGTACCCTGTACCCGTGCTCATTTATTCACTCAAACACGTATTTGCAGAGTATCTTCGGATAGAGTCAGGCATGGGGATCCAGCAGTGAACGAGACAGAGGAGAAAGACGTAGCCTTTGCTGTCCCAGAGTCTGCATTTCCTGTGACCAGGACAGCGCTAGAAGCCAGGGCAGGTGACCCCACCCCAACCCCCCTGGGCCATCCAGCCCATCCCTGTCCAACTCTACAGGGTACTCCCAGCACCTCCAACCCCTTGACAAAGGCCAAAGGCTGCTTCTTAAGAGGGACGCCACCACCTTCAGGGAAGTGCTACCGGTTGCTGTACTTGGCCAAGAGTGGACTCCAGAAGCTATCAAAGAGCTTGGGGAATTCCTGATGGGCCCAGTCCCCTCAACCTCCACCCAAGATGCTTGTTTTCCACCTCCCTTGGCCCCTCCTCTCTTCCACACCTGCCAATTCTCCAGCCCTCCCCCTGCATCATCTCCTGGCAGGAGGGTCTGTCAGCTTGCCGTCTGGGAACCCAGGGAACCTTCGTTCAAGGCATCCACAGCATCCACCTGGCACCCACTCCTCAGGTTTGTTCTGGGAAAACCTCCAGGTTCCCGAGCCCCGCCCCTCTCCTGCGCCACTAGGCTAGAGGCCAGGCCCTCAGGGGGCTGGGTCAATTCTGAGACCCGGAGGTCCTAAAGGCTCTCCCCCATGGGGTCCCTCAGCATTTCTTTCTTAATCTCCAGCTCCAGTTCTCCCCATCCAGTGGGGTGGAAAAAAACTTGGGCTGGGCTCCAGAGACCTGGGCTCCGGTCCTTGCTCCGGCTGGAATTCAGGTCCTAGCTGGGCCTCTGATCCCTCTGTGGGAGACATGGGGTTGGATCAGACAACCCCTGGAGCCCTGGGAGGATCGGGGCAGACGGGAGGCAAACCAGATCCCAACGCAGACAAACAAGAGGAGACTCTCGTGGAGATGCAGAGGCTGAGCGGAACCGAGCCTGGGCCGGCGGGGTGCACAGCATGGAGGGGGCCTTGGCAGGGCCCAGTGGGGTGCACTCGGGGAGACATCGCCACCCAGGAGCGAGGGAGGAAGGGACACAATGCTCCTGAACAGAACACATCGCCCTCTCTAGAGTTGCCTGCGTGCAGGGAAAAGACAGCAGCATGCCCGTGCAGGAGCCCCGCCACCTCGTTCCAAAAGGCAGACAACTTGACCCCCTCCAATATGGGTGGTGACTGCAGGACTAAGAACTGTCCCCTGTCCCCTGGAGAAACGCTTTGTTGTTTCCAAAGCACTTGCAAAAATCATTTCGTTATTCCATGCCCCAAACAGTCCTCTGACTTGGGTAAGCTCCCAATTTTCAGATGAAGAAACTGAGGCTCAGACAGGTCAGGGAGGCGCCCAGCAAATACACATGTTGGGTGATTTAAAATGCAGATTATTCTAACTTGAGACAACTAAATCCTAACTCTCTGACACATCCCAAAACAAAGTGTTTGTTTAGTTTGGGGGCTGAATTACTCAGCTAAAGTCTGCTTGTGGACAAGGGAAGTGAAACATGGACCGTGGTCAAAGCCATATTTGGTCACCGACCTCAGGATAATCTGCTGAAGGCTGCGAGATGCCTCCCCCACCAACTGCAGACACAATCTCTCCTTAGAGCCACTGAGCTTCCGAGCCCTGGAGTCCTAGACCCCTGAAGCCAGCCAGCTCCAGGCCCAGGGACTGGGATCCGGGCTCCACGCCTGCCGGTGGGTAGCAGATGGGCTCTTCCGGGCACCACGGATGCTGGAAGGTGGGCGTTGCAGCGCCAGGTGCTTAGGTGGGGTGGGAATGCTACGTTTCTAGCCCTGGAGGGGCACCCGCTGAGCTCCGGTTGACAAGGCTTCTCTCCAGGGGCCACGCACCCGTTTGCTGCCCCTATCCTCCGGAAGGAGGTGTGGTCTGGTCTTCTCCCTTTCTCCTACAGAGGAGAAAATAGAGGCTCGTCTCAAATCCCAGGCCCTGAGCACCCACTCAGTGCCCAGTTCCCTATTGCAGGCAGCCGCCTTCTCCGAGGACTCTGGTCAAGGACACCTATGAGGTGCGCTCAAGTCTCAGCACCCGCCAAACTCTGCCCGAGTATCATCTGGTGGGAGAAGCTGGGAGACAGAATGTTGCAAGGACGCAGGAGCCACGCACGCTTGCTTACCTCCCGGGTGGCCCTGGCACAGGACCCGCATCTACCAGGAGCTGAGGACCCAGAGGACTCATTACCCGAAACCCCCGCCCAGTCTCTCCAGCACTGCTCACCATCTCCGGCTTAGCTCCCCTCCCACCCTCTCTGATTCAATTCCTCCAGGCTTCAGCAACCCGAATCAGATTTTTTTTTAAAGCAATTTTTACAGTTTCTTTTTTTATTTGAAAATTTAATACAATCATTTGGGAAACAAACACACTTCAAACAGTCCAGAAAGACATACAGCAAAAAGAAAGACTCCTGCCCCTTGGCCCCCAATTCTCCGACACGAAGGCACCTCTATTTGTGTCTTGTGGTCGGGGTGGAGCAAACCTGACACCTAGACCACCCTCCCCCACTCCCCATTTATATTTCTACACAAACGGAAAGCCATGGGTCCTTTCCGCTATTCACTTAACGTCCAGGATATTTCCCAGGACATATTAGGACCATGTATATTTTCCTCACTCGTTTTAAGACCTGGAGTAGATTCCTATGACAGGATCGCCTTTCATTTGCTGTCTCTTTGTGTTTCTCTTCTTTCCCTATCAAACCCTGCGCTCGCCTCTCCCCCCAACCCCGCCCGCAGCCGGGAGCTGAACCTCAGGGTTTCCGGGCCCTTCGGAAAAATGGTATAGAGACCACGCGCCGCTCGAAAAAACAAACAAACAAACAAACAAACAAAAACAAAAACGCACAGACGCACAAACACACCGTTTTTCGGAAAATGGGGGATTCGTTGGATTTCAAGCACCCCCAACTCCGCAAGTGTTGGCTGATGCACATTTAGATTCTAGAACAAAGCCTCGAGAGCCAAGATAGAAAGGCTGTACCTGGGCTTCCCCAGGGGACTTTGGCCCCCAGCACAAGGCCCTGGCGGGACGTAGGGTAGTGGTAGTGGCGACCTCTCAAGGGAGCAGTACTAGGAACCTGGGATCCGTCGGCGGCGGACGAACACCAGTAGGCATCGCGCTTTGTAGGTACAAGGTCCGCAGCGGTGATGATGCGGGTTCTGTAGTTTGCCAGAGATCTATGGGTCACGAAGTACGCCCGTGCTCACATGTGCATTTTCTTTATTCTCCTTAGAGGTGGGAGTCATTATGCCCATTTTGCAAATGGGGAAACTGAGGCTCTAATAGGTTAACTGAATCTCTGGAGATCGCCCCCCTGCTAACTGGAGCGTAGGAGGACTAGTTACGCGTGTAGTGGACCTAGAGCCGGGGTCAGCGCGGGGTCCCGACCAAACTGAGCAAAGCCGAAGGCAGAACCACAGCCCCCACCCCCACGCCCCGGCCGATCTAGGTGGGGGAGGGGGCTGCAGCTCAGACATCTTGCCCCACGCAGAGAGAAGGAAGTGGAGACGGGAAGTTGATGACCTCTTTGCTCAACATCTTCAGCACAACCGTGACTGCCAAGGAGAGGGTGAGCTTAGGGAAGCAGGATGGGCAGGGGGTGGGAAAGAACTAAACTGGCCAGAAAGACAAGCCGAAACACCGGGAGCGAGACGGAAGGGCCGTGTGCAGGGACTGAGCAAGGGGCGCCGTCTTCGGAGTTGGAGTAGCCCAGGTTTAGGGGTCCCTCGCGACACGAGGGTCGCGAAACCCAAACCTACGCGTCGCGGGCAGTGTGGGATGTTGGTGGAGCGGCGGAAAAGATCTCTTAGAGGGAGGAGGATGCCGCTGGGCAGACTGGCGTCCGACACGCTGAGGCAGGGCACTGGGTGCACAGGGCAGGGTAGCAAAGTGAGGACCTGAGGTCGTCCGGAGCCACCCCCTCCCCCGCCTGCGCCCTGAGATGAAAGGGATACAGGGTATCGGGTCCCCGGGGGCCGCCCCCTCACCGTCCGGGTCTAGCTCCGGTTACCGGCCTGTCCTGCTCCCTAAAATATGCATGAGGCCCTTGAGGGTGCAGTTTCGCGCCCCCCTCCCAGAGCGGGGGTGGGGACCTTGGGGTGCGCGGGGAGCCACGGGGGAAGAAAGCAACGTTGGCTCCTGAGGCCCGGACCGTCTCAACTTTCAGCAGTGCATTTAAGAAAAGGTGGAAACTGGATCCGTCTAGGCAGTGCCCCCGCCCCGCCAGCCCCGACGGCCGGACCGCGCAGCCGGGTGGCTCGCTTTGCGCTGAGCGGTGTCTGGTTCTCAACAGCAGGTGAATGGGCCCGGGCGGGGCGCTCCGGGCACGGGGGGCGGGGCGCGTGCTATAAAGGGGGTGCGACAGGCCGCAGGGGCCACTCACAGCCGGCATTGCCTGCGTTTTGGTTTTGCGGTTCCTGGCACAGCGCGCCCCTACCACCCAGCATCCCACGGCTCTCAGGGAGCAGGTAGGGCGCGGTTGGGGACAGAGCCAGGGAAATTCTGGGCGACCAGGATAGGCAGAGGAATGCGAGCCGGCTCTGGAGCGGTTAATGTGGAACGACCCCCCCCCCTCCGCCCCTTGCTTTGGCCCATTGGGCCTTGTGCTTTGCTCGAGATCTCCCCTGTCCGGGTCCTGGCGCACCACACGCCTCATCTCCGGGTACTCTTGAAGAGGGACACCGAAGCCCCCGAGACTTGCCCCGGGCGGTCCCGCCTGGGTTGGGTGTCTTGCCTCCTCCTGTGGCTGCTACATTCAAGGCCCTAGCAGGCCCCGCTCAGGAGTCGAACCTGTTTAAGGGTTCCTATCAGCACCGTCGCTTGCGGCCCCTCGGGGCTGGGCAGAGGCTGGAGTACTGAGGACCATGGACCCTGACCCCCCATCACCATTGCCTACTCTTTCCTCGGGGGAGCCCAGAACAGCGTGCTAACGGTCTTCAATTTTAATACAAGAGAGCTTTACTTAAGGTTTGGTGGGGGGCATCCGCTAAGCACCCTCCTTTTTAGGGGCTTCTTAGCCGCCAGACCTGTGAGGTTCGATAGGGAGAACAGGAGCTAAAAGGGAGGAGGACGGATTAACGTTTTATTTTAATCTGGTTTTGAACTGTGCTTGCCGTCTGGGGAGGTCAGGAGGGGCTGGTACTGGGAAGGGTGCCCAAAGCAGCCGGGGGAGGAGATGGGGAGGCACTCGGGTGCTCGGATGCTCGGGAAGGAGGAAGAGGCCACCCCAAAGCTGACAGCCTGGTTGTCTTCTAGCCCCTGCCCCGCCCCTCGGAATGCTCCGGACTGTATCCGAGCAAAGGACCGCAGAGAAGTATCTAATCAGCGTCCGTGCCCCAACCTAGGCCCGCCCCGCCCCCTCCCGGGGGAGCCACTGCCGCGGGGATGGGGGGAGGAAGGAAGGGAGCTGGAAACGGGTCTGGGGGCGGCTCCTCACCCCCTCCCCCTTCCGGGACAGGCAGCCTTTGTTCCCGGCGGCGCAGTGGCCAGACACCTGTGAGGCCGCAGAGCTGGAAAAGCATAGGGGATGAGGACGTAGTGGGGAGCCATCTCGTCCCCGCTCCAGCCCTGAGCCCCTTGCTCCGGGTGGGCCCACTGACACACAACTCAGCCTTGAGCACTTTTCTGCGAGGGAGACGGAGGAGATCCGTTCACTGGCCCCACAGTGCGTTCCAGCTCCAAACGCACCTCCCTTCCCCCAGCACAGGGTCGGGTTTCCAAGTACGCTACTCTACACACACCTCGGCTAGCTCCGGGCTCAGAGGGCGGCGGGGTGGCAGGGCGTCGGGGCGCACCTCGGCCTGCGGCACCCTAGCCTAACGGCAGGAGGCAGGGATAGAAAGCGGGCGGCGAGACCCCATGGGGCCAGACCGGGCCGGGTCCGGCGAGCAGGCGGGGCTCTCCGCGTCTCCGCAGTCCGGGACGGGCGTGCCCGGCGCGGTGCACCAACCCGAGCCACATTCAAGGTGAATCATCCCCGGCCCGCCCCCTGCCCCTCCCCGCCTCACGGCACCTGAACCAATGGCGCGGCGCGGGGTGGGGGGTGGCGGGCGGGGCTCAGGGGGCGGTAAACCCTCCCAGAGTCGTTATCTCTGCACTCCGTCGAGTCCCCGCACCTCTGCGCCGGAGCCGGCGGGCCACTCTCCGGGCGCGTAGTCCCGGGCACCCCGCGCACCCTTTTCCTTGGCCTCCGGGGCCCCCGGGCCTCTCCTGCCCAGCCCCGCCTGCAGCGCGGAGGCGGCTCCTCCTCAGGTGGCAGAGCCGGGGCCTCCCCCAGCAGACCTGTCACCCGACACCCAGGAAGCGCGGCCCCATCCCTTCTCCTCTTTGTTCCCCCGCCGGACTCCGCGCTGGGGCGCCGCCTCCTCCCGCGTAGAGCTGTGGAGGTTCGGGGCGCGGTCCTCGGCCCGGACGCGCCTCGGGTTCCGTCCATCTAGCCCGCTCCGAACCAGGGCCCTTTTTGTCTTGTTTTTCCCATGTGGACTCCGCGCAGAGCTGGGAGGCGGCGGTGCGCCCAGCCCGGAGTCGGCGCAGGTGAGTGTCCGGGCGGGGCGGGGCAGAGGCAGCGCCGGCGAGGAAGGGAAGGTGGAGGCGGGCGCCCCGGGGCGAGCAGCGCTGGAACCCGGGTTGGGCGGGCAGCCGGCCTTCGGGGATGACGCGGCAGTGCGGCCTCCCTGCTCTCCCGCGCCTTCCGGTGGAGGTGCGCACGCGGCCCCGTGGTCCTGGGTCCCTCGGTGGAGTCGTCGGTCTGCGCCCAGGACTGCGACCTGGGCCCGGGGCGGCCGCGCGGTTTGGGTGCGGATTGTGTTTGGCCAGGTGCGTATCCGCGCGGGCCCAGGCACCTCCCGGGGGAACCGATCAGGGGGTCGCGTCGGCGTTTCGCCGCCCTGGTGGGCTCAGGTGGAAGCGCAGGGCTGGGAGGCGGGCGCCGACCTGGGCTGGGGGAGAGCTTCTGCTCCCAGAGCTAGTTTCTCCAGCCTTCCTCTCCGGGCTTCTCGGCACGTCGTTACCACTTGTGCGGCTCCGGGACGGCCCCGCCCAGTCTCTAGGGGAAAGCAGTTCTCAGACCCCCAGCTCGCCTCTGCTTTGGGGCCACCCATCCTAGGAGCCTTGGAGCACGCTGCAGAGACACCCTGCCGCCCTGCGTCTACCCCATATCCTTGTAGCGCTAGCGAGCACCCGGGGCCCCTGAGCTCTGCTTTGGGGTCGGCGGCTGGATGGCGTGCCCCGGGTCCCTCACCCGTGCGCACATCCTAGGAACTGGGCTGTGACAGAGCCGTCCCCGAGTCAGGGATCGCCTGATTCCGCGGGGCCCTCTAGACTCAGCCATCCGCTGGCCCTCCCCCCAGCCCTGGCATCCCTACTCTGTGTATAGACGTACCCGCTGGGGGCTGGGGGCGCTAATACAGGCTCAGGGCGATTAGGAGCTGGGAGCCGGGAGCCGGCCGTGCCCTAATCGACCTCCCCACCCCCATCGGTTAGGTGAGGACCGAGCCTCCCTGTGTTCTGTCCGGCTTCGTAAAGCTCTAGAGGATTAAAAGCCCGATTTTCCTCCTGGGGGCCAGGTGGCGGATGTCTGCGCTTCGCCCCTGGTCCTCTGGAGGGGTCGCTGGGCTCTGCCCGTTGTGCACCACCTCCCGCAGTGAGCACAACGGGGCACTGAGTGGTCGGGTCTCTAAGCGGAGACAGAGCCGACGCAGAAATCTGTCCTGACTGTGGCCAGCACATTCCCCTCCTGGCTGCGGGTTCGGATCCCAGCCCCTGAGCAGCAGCCTCAGCCCAGGATTTTTTTTTTTTTTTTTTTACCGCTGGTGGCTGCCTCATCTTGTACCTGAGGCCTTGGCGGGCTCCTGGGGGGCTAGGGAGAACTCTGGAATCAGCCTTATGCAAAGGAGAAAAGGTTGCTGGGTAGCGAATGTGAGAATTTCGTTTATTCCTTTCCCCCTACCAGGTGGGTCTAGGGATGCGGTGGCTCCTGGCTGAGCTGGCACAGCTCCAGCCCCCGGCATTAGTGGTGGGAGCTCTGGTGTGACAGGGGCTGCCCGGAAAGCAGCTTTGGCTTCCTCCCCTGGGGCCTCTGGGGAGACAGGGGTACAGGCACCAGGCCTTAGGCGTGTCGAGGGCCCCAGCCGCCCCCAGCCTTTAGCCCCTTGGGCCTGGGGGCATTCGTTGGAGACCAGAGGGACCAGGCCCCGGTGGGTTGTGGGTGGTGCAGCTGCAATCCGGGACTCCAGAATCGTTGTGTCCTTTGTTGTGTGCTTGCAGAGGGGAGAGCCACAGGGCTGGGGGGGTGTGTACGGATACGCTTTGTTATGGCCGAAGACTGGCGATCTCCAAGTGCTCTTGTGTCCCAGCGACTCTCTCCTCCCTCGAGCTGTTAGAACTTGGGAGGGTGGGACCAGCTCTGTGCCCTGAGGGACGGAAACCTCTAGAGGAAGCGGGACCGTGGGAGGTGTCTGCAGATGGTCCTAGTGGGTTTCTGGAAGGGGTTGCTGAAGAGGGTGGGGCGGTGTCTGCAGAGACCTTGGAGGGTGGATAGGATACACCCAGCATGTGACCCTCAAGTACTCTGGGCACTCTGGTGACTTCAGTGTCAGTGGCCTGCCCTTCCCACCTGGCCTGCAGGTCGGCTCCCCTTTAGGCCACACCAGCTCAGAAAGTCTTTTCTTTGTCGGGATCGCCCTGTGGCTGGGGTGGGAGACAGGGACCAGTTGCTCCCAGCCCTCCTCTTCATCCTCCCACTCCCCAGAAGTGGATTTCTGTGCCTTTGGAGCTCAAGGCCAGGGCTGTGTCAGGTTGCCCTCTCTCCTCCCCACCAAGCCTGAGGAGGCTGCTCTGAGGATTTCCCTTGAACCACAGGCCTCCGTTTCCCCTTTTGACCCTTCAAATGAGGCTTTTGCTGCTTATACCCTCCCAGCTCCCCTTGGCCCTCATTTCAGGAGAGCTGGGAGACCATGCTCCCCTAGGACTCAGGCCTGAGCCTCTCCCAACGGAGAGCAGAGAGGGAGGGGCTCTGGGGCTTGACCCAGGTGGCCCGGACGGTGCGTCTGGCACCGCCCCGTGCACTGCGGCACAGGGTCCTGCCGCATTGGGCTTCTCAGGGGCGAGGCAGGCGCAGGGGAGGAGCTTGGCCCAGCTCTGCTGCTTGATCTGGAAGCTGGAGGAGGATTCAGCTTTTCTTTTCTTTTCTTTTTTTTTTTTAAGATTTTATTTATTTATTTGACAGAGATCACAAGTAGGCAGAGAGGCAGGCAGAGAGAGAGGAGGAAGCAGGTTCCCCGTAGAGCAGAGAGCCCGATGTGGGGCTGGATCCCAGGATCCTGGGATCATGACCTGAGCTGAAGGCAGAGGCTTTACCCCACTGAGCTACCCAGGCGCCCCAGGATTCAGCTTTTCAAGCTATTCTCTGCTTACAGAGACCCAAGTCAGCAGCAGAGACGAGGAAAACAGACCAAGTGTCTCCACAGATTCGGCAATTAGAGGGAGCCTGCAGGAGCCCCGTGGCCTGCTGCAAGCTCTTTACCTTCCATTTCTGGACCCGGGAGAGAGCAAGACCCATAACTGCTGTCCTTGGCCGTCTCCTTAGTCGCCCAGTGCCAGCTAGCGCCTGGTGTTCCCCCTTGCCCAACATCCACTTCTCCCTCCCCCCAGCTCACCAAAGAAAGAAAAAAAAAAAAAAAGAAAGTAAAAGGAACTTAAGGTGGATGAAGTAGCACAGGGCTAAGGCTTCTGATAGCAGACGGTGGTGGCCTCTGGGAAGAGCCCCCAGAACTTTCACAAAGGCGGGGGCTGCAGGATTGCTTGGGTGCCTATGAAGATGCAGATTTCTGAGTAAACACCCTAATCTGCATTTAGGGGCTCCTTGAGTGAGTCTGCTGGTTACACCCTGAGCTCTTGATCTCTACCAACACTTGACCTAGAGTCTGTACTAACATTCCCACCGCCTGGGGTGGGAGAGAGCCTGTCCCTTCTTTTCTCTAGCCCAGTGCACCGTGGTCGTGGGGCAGAGTGCCAGGGAGTAACTGCAGAAAACCTCCATCCCCACAATCCGGGTTGGCCTCTGGAAGGCCAGAGCCCAGCAATGGGCGAGTGTGGAAGCAGGATGAGGAGTCCCCTGAGGGCACGGGGAGAGGGGAGCCTGGAGCAGTGATTTGGGCTCCTTGGACACCGGTGCTGGGACACAGTGGCTTATTGCACCTTGAGGTCACTGGGAGAAGCATCACCAAGGGGTTTGGATAGTTTCTGGGCCAGGAGACTCACTCTCTGACCCTTCCAGGCTGCTTTTCTAGCCACCCTGCCCCCTGGTCCCGACTCAAGCCTGGAGCGGGCCGAGACTGCCACTCTGCAGAGTCCCCAGCCCTCCTGCCTGGGCCCCAGCTCCCCCGAGACCGACCCTCTCTCCCCTTCCCTCGTTCCTTCCCCAGGGCGCGGGGCACCAGAGGCCGGAGCTGCCCCAGTGACTTCTCTCAAGGCAGCCACTCTGGCAACCACTGATGCAACCTCGATAGCCCCTCCCTCGCCTCCCTCGCCTCCCTGCTTTCCTCTGCAGTCCCCTCCGAGCCAGCCAGAGCCAGCCTGACGCTGCTCCCCTCGCTAGAAGGCAGCCGTGCCTCCAGCTCCCTCCACCGGGGCCAGCTTGGCCAAGGAACTTCCTGCCCACCTGCCCTGCTGTCCTGGCCACAGGCCGGCAGCAGAGGGGCTCAGCCCTGGCGTTCAGGATCAGGTGTGGTTCCGGGTGGGAGCACAGGGAGCAGCAGGTTTGGTCCCCCACCCCACCCCGGGCTCTGTTTCTGCCATGGGGCAGTCTAGGGGCTGGAGGATGGTGGAGACCAAGGGACAGGAGGGGTCTGTGCTCAGACGTCAGGAGAGCCACCCCAGATGTCCCACTGGTCACTGCCCGCTTTGGGGCCTGGCGTGATGGGCCCAGAGGAGGATCTGGCCAGGGGCTTGCTGCTCTGAACCGGATTTACTCCCTCCCCAGCTTGAGTCCGGGTGGGCTCGGGAGGGTGGAGGGACGGGGTGGGCATTCAGGTGGAGACAGGAAACACCCCGCTGTGGACATCTTGCCCCGTCCTCCCCCACACTGTGACTGTTCAGCCCTTCTCCCCCGCTGTTACCACCTCGTGGAAGGTCATTTGAGGGCTGAAACAAGGCCTGTCAAGCTTGTGACGGTGTGGGGTGAGGAGGGCTGCCGAGGGTTTGGTGGGAAGCGGGACCTTCTGCGCAGAGCTGCGGAGAGCTGGGAGCGGGCGCGCGGGAGTCTCTCCGCAGGGTCGGCGGGCCGAGAGCGCGACTCCTGTTCTGTGTATGGCACTGGTAGAATTCACTGTGAACAGTCTCGGTCAGTGAATTACCGAAGGGCCATAAACAGAGCAGAGACAGATCCGCGAGTGTCTCGGGAGCACTCTTCACCCCCGGGGCCCCGTGGTGGCCCTGGACATCGGAAATGGGCTTGCTTTGGTGCGGGGAAGGTGGGGGCGCAGGGATACGCCCTCTGGTACGCCCCCAGAGGAACTGCCACACTTGCGATCTGCTTGGCCGATTTTGGCACTAGCACATTTTTGCTTGTGTCTCTCCGCTCTGAGCAATCATGTGCAGTGCCAATATGGGAGAAGCAGGACTGCAGCCGTGTGCCCCCGCCCCTGCGCCTCGCGTCCGGGCCCCAGCGGCTCCATCTGGCTCAGCTGCCGCGAGGGCCGCAGCCCCGTGGGCAGCCAGATCGCCTTACACCGCCTAGGGCCACAGCAGAGCTGGAAGCCGGGCAATCCGAGCTGGGCCAGCAGATGGGGCCGCCTGCAGCCGTGGAGGGAAGGGGGGGGTCACCATCTGTAGGGCCAGCCCAGGGGGTGCCACAGGTCAGGAAGGACCAGCTCTGCTCCCCACACACCCTTGGGGTGAGACGGAGGAATTGAGGGAGGCAGCTCCTGGCTGTGGGGGTGTCCTTGAGTTCAGCCCAGGTGTGTTGTGGGGGGTGGGCTGTGGTCCCTGATAACAGGGTACACGGTGGGCTTGGAGTTGGGAGTGTATGGTTCAGGCCCTGGCAGGTCGGTCACCTTCCAGACAGTGAAGCTGAGAGGGAAGACGGGGTTGAAGAGGTTAGTCAGTGGGTAGTTAGGCGAGGACAGTGACGCTCTTCAGTCACCATCCAGGACTTGTGGGAGGTCAGCCTCATTGGTTGGTGCTTTGGGCACTCCTGGCTCCCAGGGCTTGAGGGCTCTCAGCTCTGAACCTACAGGCCTGGGCTCAGATGCCCCAGACGACAGATAGGGAGGCTGAGAGGCCTGGGCCCAGCCAGGCTGCCTCAGTGTGAGGCCCTGGTGGCCCGCACTCAGCAAGAGGCCAGCTGACTGGCCTGGGATCCTGCCCACTGGGGGCTGTCAAAGCCTGAAGTCATTGGCCCCAGTTCCCCATGGAGGGTGGTGCTGTTTCTCCCTGGGGAGTGAGCCTCAGGCATGGGGTAGGATGAAGGGGGTGGTGTGTTGTTGGCAGGATCCAAGGGGCTGCTCAGCAGGAACACAGGGCTACTTAAGCCCTCCTGCCCAGGGCACTAGGGATGGCCTTGGAGGGATAGGGCGTTTCCCTCTGTGGTGCACGGAGAACCAGCAGAGGGAAGAGCTCCCTCACGATCCCTCCTGGATGGGGTGATGGTGTCCCTGTGCAGCTCTTCTAAGCCCTGTGGAGAAAGAAGGGCTACTTCTTATTTGCTTATTTATCCCAAGAATGAGACTTCTGGCCCTGCAGCGGGATCTCTCCTTTGATGGCCAGTCTCTGCCCTGGCCTCTACTCCAGGGCCAAAATGGCTGCCTTGCCAAAGAGCTTCCCTCCAGGGCTCCATGCCTCTGTCTGAGGGCCAGGGAAGAAGGGTGTCCATGGCCTGGCTTGGACTGACCCCTGAGGGGTGGGTGTGGACACAAGGACCCAGCAAGCGGGGGGGGGGGGGGGGGGGGGGGGGGG